>CAMZMU010000087.1:33459674-33611402 GCA_947311845.1 Poa pratensis
CTGCAGTCATGGTTGCTGCAGATCATGGGCCTTGATTAGGCTATATATATGGGACACAATGCAAGATGTAACCGGATCTTGTTTTTCCTTAAACGCAAAACATATTCTGGTGGTCATTAATTTTAAATCTATATGTAAAAGCATCTAATAAAGTCTAGAATGAACAGTTTCTCAAGCAGGCATCATAGAATCAAAACGTTTTGTATTTTTGGACAGAGTTATTACTAACTTAGATGTTCAGAAAATTAAAAATAGTTACTATTTAATTTAGTCTTAACATGAATCAGCAAGTTATTACCTTGCAGCTCTAATAAAGTTAAGAGCGCCACACGTACATCTTCAGATTGATACCCAATCTCTACTCTAATGTCTAGAATCTGGACAGTTTTCAAGTTCACTGATCATCCGGAGCTCCAACAGAAATACTACAGTTCGAGGTTACCTGGAAATTCGTGTAGCATCCAAAGAGAAGAATAAAATACGTTATTAATTAGCAACGACAAAAATCAACAGAAGATAAAACATGCATACATATCTGGTTCCGATAGCGCTGCTGCTTCTGTACGATTAGCTTAGCCGTGCTTAGCAAAGCTGACTGAGTCTCAATGATTACCTGAAAAACATCAGGATTACGGGCCAATCGCTGGGGCCGCCGGAGCCAAGGAATAAGGTCAGGATAGAAGATCTGGCCGTACGGATCTATGAGCATCGATTGGTTTGAACGCATACGACCATGCACGGTACGCAGCGGCCAGACTGCTGGTTTTTGTCGTAAGTACATGACGCACTTGACATGGAGATCAATTTATTTAATGTAACTGTACACAAATCCATTATAAAATAGGTCAAATTTATTTAAAACAAATTGTGGAAAAAATCTAAAACTTGCTTAGTATACAACTGAAAATATCCGATATCGTGCATAAGGTGAGAACGAAGTTATTAGTGCAACATACCCGAACTGGAACCCTGATCGGAAGAAGAAAACGTGAAAACAATGTGTGTTTACTATATTCATGTGACGTGACAGAATTTTCTATTTCCATGAATGTTCTGTGATAGGTTTTTTTTGAGAAAGAAGTCATCACAGAGAATCTCCTGCAAATAACAAATTTGAGTGCTAGCAGGTCTGCAAAATAATTTAAAGTATGAATAATAATTTCGTTAATGTAACAACTTTACCAATTCCAGCAAGTAGATGGCAATTCAGCTAAATTTAATAGTCGGAAAACTTGAAGCCATGGGGCTGAATTTACTAATAACCAACAAAGGCTACAATAAGGAGGGACAAACACATGTATTTTATATGCGCACCTTTGTTTCTGGAAAGTATACGGAGCACTCAAAAGAAAATTAATGATAAATTTCTACAAAGTATATGATATGTATTGTAAAAAAAGTAGATGCATCAATGAAAAGGAAATTAATGTTAACTCGTGTAATTACCTGGCTCTCTGGGACTTGGGCTGTCGAGGTGTGTGTGCATGACGTACTAAGTCGATCGATCCATCTATTCATCCTGGCTGGGTCCTGCATGGTGTATGCATGAGATTGAAAGCCTCCGTGACGCTGATGTGCATGCACAGGGGGAGATTGGCGTCGTCGATCGGCCGAGAGCATCTACTGGAAATCTGCGGTGGCTGTACCATCCCCTAGAACGAACAGGCTAGGGATCGACACACGGCGGCATCGGCAATTCTGTGTATTGACGGACAAGGCAGTTTATTGCCCGGGGCGGCCGCTGCAGTGTGCCGATATCGATCTGAAGAGACGGCGTACATGCTTTAATCACTTGATTAATTATCAAAGATAATCCATGGCACGGTGATCAAGTAATTATCTATAGGAGAGGGCAGCAGCAAAATCTGATTCTAAAATTGCATGCGGCCTATTTTTTTGGATTAATATGACAAATCCTGTAAGTACGTACCTTTGGCTAGCTTTGGCTGCCTCTATGTAGTCTTCGATCCGAGCAATCTCTCAGATGAAAATCTCCGATCGATCTACCAGGGCTACATCTGCCTGATAGTTTGGTGCTGAAAATCATCGATCGCCTTTAGCAGGGCTGCATCTGTACTGATAGTTTGATGCATACCAGACGCAGTAAAACCTAAACAGCTCATATGCATGTGTGCTTCGAGCAGGTCTGCCAGCCGCCGGGATGAATAGGACGACGGCAGCGACGGCAGTCGTTCGATGGAAGGTTCCTGACCTAATTAATTAGCTAGATGCCGCATTGAAACGGTATGAGAAAATTCTGTAGGGCATTGGTGGGTAATTTTCTTTAACTTTTGTGTCAATAGATTATTTCTAAAATCTATCGGCTACCATTAGCTGTTTAGTTAAATTAATGGCCAGATGTTTCTGATTATTGTGGGATTTTCTAGCTAATTCTCTAATTTTTGGTTAGCCCATAATACACTTTTAATATATAATAGATTTGTGTGATTTGAATGCAACTAACACGGACTAACGCTGTTTTCAGCAGAATTGCCTTGGTGTCTCGTTTTTGTGCAGAAAGTCAAAGTTTTAGAAAAATTCCAGAAAAATTTCAGAAATTCTATTTTTCCAGAAGACCCACGGAGCCAGAAAACGAAGCGAGGAGGGTGCACAGGGGCACCACACGCACCCAGGGGCCCACCCGCGCCCAGGGGTGGTGTGGCCCCCTATGTGGCCCCCAGCGCTCCCCTTCGGACTACTTAAAGACTCTGACCTAAAAACTTCGGGGAATCGACGCTTTTTCCAGAAACCTTCCAGAGCTCCGCCGCCATCGAAAACCCTATTCCGGGGATCAGAAACTCCGTTCTGGCACCTTGCCGGGACGGGGAATTGGAGGAAATCATCGCCATCATCATCACCGCCACCTCTCCATCGACCATCCATGACTCCCCCATCCATGTGTGAGTAATTCCCCGCTGTAGGCTGAGGGGATGGTAGGGATTGGATGAGATCATTCATGTAATAGTTGTGAGATTTGTTAGGGCTTGGTGCCTAGTATCCATCGGTAGTACTTTATGTCATTGTTGCAACTTATTATGCTTAATGCTTGTCACTTAGGGCCCGAGTGCCATGACCTCAAATCTGAACATGTTATTGAATCATGAGAATAATTATTGTTTTGGATCATATCTATAAGTTGTATACACACGTCACTGTCCGGAACCCGAGGCCCCAAAGTGACAGAAATTGAGATAACCGGAGGGGATGGTTGCGACGTGAGGATCACATGTGTTCACGGAGTGTTAATGCTTTGCTCCGGTGCTTTATAAAAGGAGCACCTTAATTACCAGTAGTTTCCCTTGAGGCCCGCTGCAAACGGGCTGGTAGGACAAAAGATGTTGTGCAAGTTTCTCATTGCGAGCACGTACGACTAAATACGGAACACATGCTTATGATTGATTATTACTTGGATACCTTATTATTATTTATCTGCAATTGCCCTATGTATGACTATTTCATGAATTATCTCATCCATGCAGCGCCCGTTCATCCATCCCTATGCCTACAGTATTTTAATCCTGCTGTCTACTGCAATTATTACTGCTGTCTTTATTTTACTGCTGCTGTTATTTCACTACTGCTACTGTCATAAAACTGTTGCTACTGATAAACTGTGTCGAGCAAGTCTACTTCCAGGTGCAGCTGAACTGACAAATCATCTGTCAAGGCTTATAAATATTCTTTGGCTCCCCTTGTGTCGAATCAATAAATTTGGGTTTTACTTCCCTCGAAGACTGTTGCGATCCCCTATACTTGTGGGTCATCATTACTCACTTGAGAGCCCCTCTTGATAGTACGCCGTCTATCCTATAACCCGGTCTCCCACTAACAACATGAGACCGGTAAAATAGAAACCCTATCAAGATCATACCTTTGCCTTGCGCATTCCACTTGAGCTAGATGATGACGATCTTGCTCTTCAAGTGGACCACCTTTCTTGATTACGCTTTGCTTGGTGAAGACTCACATATCGCTCCCCATACACCACTATGGAGAGCCTCTCTTAGACACATCTTCATTTGGCCATTATCTCCAAATGGGTGACAAGCTTCAAGCATAGGATTTCTTCGAGATGCTTCTTGAACTTGCACTTCATCTTCTTCTCTTAATATATATGGTGACTTGGAGATAAACATGAATGTTCACTCAATCTTCTTTTTCAAGTCATGCTTGCAATAAGCTCAACTCTATATGACCATTCTTCATATAAACCCTTAGATAGAACCTTGGTCATTATATAATCTTCTAGAGTCCAACACATGAACTCCAATCTTTTCCCATGGACAAGATCTATAAAGATATCTCAATGCAAACATTAGTCCATAGAGATTGTCATTAATTACCAAAACCACACATGAGGGCACATGCACTTTCACCTGGCCTTCACCGCCAGTGGCGGAGCTGATGTATAACGATTGGGTTCAGATGAACCCAATGAAATATCTGAATCCTTCATTAGTCTGGTTTCTATAACTGCTTAGTAGTGTGAGATTACACCATAAACATGTGAACTGAACCCAATGGCCACATACTCTACCTTCGCCACTGTTCACCGCCAGTGGCGGAGGCAGGAGAGGACCAGCAGGGGCCCCGGCCCCCCTAACAACATGGATTAACTACTATAATAACATATGAACAGTGCAGATTTTATGTTTTCTACTTTAACCGGCCCCCTCAACGTCCTAATTTCCCTAATCCTGCCTCCGCCCCTGTTCACCGCCATCTTCACTCCTCATGCCCCTCCTCGCCGAGATAGTAGGGGAGACTGTGCATGCGGTTGGCGGTAGGGAAGATGTTCTCGACGTCGGTGAAGATGTTGTAGGTGGTGAAGGCGATGAACTCGCAGCCACACCAAAACACTTGGCCGAGGAGGTAGTAGGCGTCGAAGCGGTTAGTGAAGTGAGCGAGCAGCGCAGTCGCTGGAGCACTAGTGTTGGACGCATTTCCTCATGGCGGAATATGATCGGCGAGTCCGCTGGGAGGTAGGCAAAGTCCGCACCGAGGAACCAGTTGGTTAACTCCCTAGCACCCCTCTACCTTGAGTTCGCCCACACGCGAAGCTTGGTCTCCACGACGATGCCGGCGGGTACCGCCTCTCCGGCACGGTGGGTGGCATGTGGAAGGTGGGCCCGCTGCATCTTTGCTTCGGTTTTGCTTTGGCTTTTGGTGAAGAAGGGAAGGGGGCGACACAGATGGAAGTGTAGAGGAAAGGGGTGGGGGGGGGGGGGGGGGGTGGGGGTTTAAGTAGCCGAGGAGAGGAAGAGGTAGACGAAAGCAATGTTTTCACACTGGATCGAGGCGTCGTGTCGATCTATATCTATGGAAACCCTATGTCTATCGTAGCCTAGGTTTTTTCCGGCCCGCGTTTTTCACACTGAATCGAGGTGTGTCGATCGGTAAAGGTGCGTAAAGTCGAGCGTGAATCGATGTGACGACTAAATCGAGCGGCTGTGTGTGTGGCGACTGAATCGAGCCGTTGCGTGTGTGGTGACTAAATCGAAGTGTCTGCGTGCGTGATGGCGCGCATGCATGCAGGGCAACGTCAACGCTGCGCGCGCATGCATAAAAGGCTGAATCGAGGGCAACGTCTGCGCGCGTCCATAGCAGGCTGAATCGTTCAAATCTTTATTTATCAACGAAGGGCCCGTTCTACGACGGACAGAGCCACAGAACCACGACCCAACGGTCAAACGATCAACACCGTCCTACACGTCCCCACTCGTCAACGGTTAACCCGACGACAATGTCCATTTTGACCATTTGGAGGGTTTCAGACAAGAATGAGCAAAATTTTAGAGTGTGGGCAAAACTGAGCACAACTAAACTAAGAAACCATAGGCATAAAAATAGAAATTACAATAGATTATCCTGGTCTAGTTCCAGATCCCAACTTTTGGACGGGAAAATCTCAAAGATAATCCCCATACACCCCCTCGTCTTTGTGTAAAATAAAAACACTCCACGTGGAAGGAAAGTTTTCACCAAATCCCCTACAACCCCCAATCTCCTTGGGATAAAATAACACCGGCAGTAAACAAGGCCTTACTGAAGTAGCCGTTCATAAAAAAAAAAGAAATTCGGTAAAAAAGAATACTGTTCCTGTCGGCAACCATCACATGCTTCAGAAATGATCAAATGAACATCAGAAAAGCCAGAAAAATAGTAAACCCATAGTACATGGTACATCTAATAATGGTAAATTTACAAAAAAATATGCTGAATCACAAAGTTTGCTGTTACGGATCGAATAGTCCAGATGTAGCATAGTTGACGAGGCTATATGCTCTCAACATGGTCACTGTAACTCTGTAAGGAAAACATAACTGCAGAGTCCCACTGCATTCTTGTGAAACAAGCAACGACTAAGCATTTAGCATATCACTTCTTGTTTTCAGTAGATTCTGCTGAAGCGGAGGCTGTTGAGTTGGCTCCGAGGTCAGCCCTGGCACATTGCGATACATATGGTTTCAACTGCAATTATTTAGACAATGAATTGATTAGATACAGGTTATAGTACCACACAAAATTGATGAGGGGATGCAGGGAAGATGATTCTCTCGGCCAAACCACATAGGAGGGGATAACGTACACTTTCAGTTCCTCTACCTTGGCCTAGGTTAAACAATCCAATGCTACTAGATTTGGAACATTTAACTCTTTTCCTTAGTAATAGCAATATATGTCCTTTGTTTCTCAGATAAGTGAGGATCTGGCAAATATTTTCCATCATAATTCTTGAAGCAACAACAAAATACTTCAAAAGGAAAGTTTGAGCGGTTTGCTTAGTGCCATGTTCTTGATTTATCTGTTTGCATAGGTACAGCTAACTACCTTTTCTATTCCAGTGCTCTATTTTCCGAGCAAAAGAGTTCCACTATTCTATTTTTCCAGAAAATTGAGATTGTAACAAAGTACATAGCCAACTTTGGAACTCAATTCAAATTGAGCATAAAAACAGTGGGAAAAATGGGGAAGTTTACAAATGCCACCTTGAAATCAGTCAAGTCAGGGACCACAAATCTTGGTAACTTCGCGTCCACCATCACATAACCACCTGCAAAAATACATCAACATTTTGAAAATGATGATCAAAAGTACATAAGTGTAATTCATCAGTCTTGAAAGCCATCCAAAAACTAGAAAGTCGAGTAAGAGTTACTCTTACTCAATGAGTGCAATAATCATTTCCTAGCATGAAAGTGGAAACATATTTACTTGAACAAGGCAACATAAAGAATACTGCTGCCTGAGGGACTGGATCCTTACGTATAAGTATGTAACACACAATCAAATTAATCTATTGCAGCTAAAATATATAAATAGTTTACAGTTCAAACAAGCATGGCGTGTCAGTAGATATTCTTTTTACATCCACATTAGAGTACCAGAGATAATGAGCTGATCACAAGATAACTGAAGCTTTTGGACTTAGATCAAGCTAGATCAAGCTCATAAATATAAGCATTTGATCTAATGGGCAAGGTACATATATGTTTCCTCCTTTTGGACAAAATCTTAATGCATTGTATTGTATCTTGACTCTTGAGTTTGTTTCACTGAAACCAGTGGCAAGTTTTAGCTGGCATCAATACAATGATCTCACCTAAATATGTACATAGTAGTGGTTCTATTAAGCGCTAGGCGCTGATTGAGCGTTTTGCCCCTGCTTTTCCCATTTTTGAAAGATTAAAGCGCTGAGAGCAATTAAGCGCAGTTGAGCGCTAGGTGTTTTGCCTCCGCTCAATGCCTCAGCGAGCTTAAACGTGCGCTTAGGCGAGCTTTTTATAACCTTAGTACTTCCAAGTACCGAAACCTATCCAGGTTCTAAGTTCGGCTAAATGTCCACAATGTGCATTATTACTTTGCAATTGCATTATCCTGCACGTGCATTTGACAATCACCACGCAATACAACATTAATAGACCATAGATAGATGCATAAATAGTTGCATTTCTTACTTCAAGGTTTTATCTCTATGCTTGTATGTTACTATCATTATCAGTACTCCTATAAATAAAGGAGTTGGTGGTAATGGTGGTTTGTTTACCCCTACCTCCCTCCTTCAAAAGTAACTTGCTGACAGCGGGGCTATCTCTCCATGATTTCTGCCATCTTGTTTTAGGACATCCAAAATATGTCATGTGATTATATAAGTTGCCTTGTTTTCCCTAATCCTAACTTCAAGTCAGTTTTTGCGGCCATTGATTGTACAGAGACTGTTGTGTACATTTTTGTATGTTTTCCAAAGATGTATCTATTTTTATTTATTTTTGAACGGAAGATGCATCTATATTGTTTGGTGAAGTTCCTGAATTTGGTATCAGTTACATCTTCTTCTAGCAGTATGCATGACATCAATAATTGAACATACCTACTAGCTACTACATATCCCTGGCTAACACTCACTCCCATGAAGGCATGAACCTCACATATGGCTATAGACTGCCTGGATTGAAACGTGTTGAACCTTTTCCACTCACTAAAATGTACTTATCATACTGTGATGCAACTGAAAGCACCCTCAGCTGTCAAGTAAGCAAGCACTCGGTTCACATACAACAACACTCAATCTTTGCATTTGATCCCCCACCCACACGGAACATTACTACCTAAGATAACAGTGTGGAAACACACGGCATGGATCAATTTAACGTTCCAACCAATTTCATCCACAGTGCCGGGTTATTTTAACTCTCTGGTTGAAAATCTTACTGATCAATTCGATATTCCAACCAATTTCATCTGCAGTGTCGGGTTATTTTAACTACCTGGTTCAAAATCTTCTAAATTACTGAACCCAACAACAGATATTGATTTGCATATTCGTTCTAAGTAAAATACACATCGAACCAGAAGGTGATAAGAAATGTAGTATCGAACAGCGGTCACGACATACAGATAAAAGACTACTAGATTCAGATCAGAATTGCTGTCACCTTTTCGGGTGTGGAACCCGGTGGGCTTGCAGTTCTTGCCCTTGTAGTAATCCCGGGGCGCCCGCTTGGAGGAGAGGATGTTGAGCGAGGACGTCCGCTTCCGCCGCATCGACCTCCCGATCGAGCTCAGTATCAGCCCCAGCGGCATCGTCTCCTCCGGCAACAACCTTTCCTGCTGGTTCCTACGAATCCCAACGGCAAAATCAGTGGTCGGAGGAGGGAAGAGGTGAGGATACGGCGAGGTGAAGGGCATACCGGTGGAGCGAGGGGGGTCGGAGGCGACGGCGGGGGAAAGTGCGGCGTAGGGTTTTGGGGGCGGTTCGAGTCGGAGCTCCTCTTTCCGGCGGCGAGAGAAATGGGCCTTCTTTCGGCACGATACGGGCGTCCTGGACCGTCCGTCGTTCGATGTACGGTCGAGATCACGTGCGGGGCATGAATGTGAAGAAGCTGAGTTCGTTTTGGCCCAACCATTTCGCTTCGCCGCTTAAACCCTAAACCCAGACCCAAACCCAAAAGGCAAACCCCTCTTCCTCTTCCTCTTCCGGCCGCTCCTCGCCGCGCGCCACCATGTCGATGGCGGTGGCCTCGCTCCGGTTCCTCACTCGCCGCCGACACCGCCTCCGTCCGTTCGCCGTCCCCGGCGCGCGCGCGGCATTCCTCTCCGACGCGGCCGAGGAGGCGGCCCCGCCGCCGCCGCCGGGGCGGAAGGTGCTGGAGAGCTTCCGCGAGGAGTTCGAGATCGGGGGCCGCCTCATCGCCTTCGAGACCGGGAAGATGGCGCGCTTCGCCAACGGCTCCGTGGTCATCTCCATGGACGACACCAACGTCCTCGCCACCGTCGCCTCCGCCAAGTCCTCCGACCCCGTCCGGGACTTCCTCCCTCTGACCGTAAGGATCGTTCCCTGTCCTATTTTGATGCGATGTGTATTTCCGAGGGTATTAAATTCGATAGGAACTCATGTGCTTCCGCCTATGTGCAATTTAATGCGAGCTCTTCTGTTTGATGCGGTTTTTAAACTACTCTCCAGCTACATCATTTGATTTATGTTACTGATTGCTGACAGGTTTTATAATTTGCATTAGCCCCTGCACCCTTTTTGATTGGATTTGTTTCACTGATTTGGTTCACTGGCACGTTTTGGTTGCAGTACCATTAGTCATTATATTGCTGTTCATTTGTGCTAATTGCCAATTTGGCATTTCACTAAGAGATTGTTCAGATCAATTCTGATGCAATACCCATTAGTCCCCGCTTGGCAGCTTGGAATAATTTCCCACTCGTCAATGTTTCCCGGTGTGTTTTTCCCCGTGCACACGGGATACCACCGATTGGAAACACACTAGTAAAATGAGTTGTGATGAACAAGATATCCCACGTGTGCGCGTCATAGTAACAGGTCTAGCACCGCGAGTTTTGCTCAGCTTCAACATCCTGGCCGGCATCCCACCTCTGAGGCTGTGTTAAGGGTGCTCTCCAAGCTGTCGATGGTGCATTGGTGCTTAGCTCGCTGGAGATGTTGTCGGATAAGTTGTTGTCGCATAGTTTGAGGAGTTCCAGCTCCTGGAGACCGCGCACGCCGGTGAGCGAGTATTCATGCCGCCCATGGCGATGGAGATCTCACCAACGGTACCGTTGCCGTTGAGGCTCGACATCTCTCCTATCTCTGGCGACGATGGCGGGGTCGACGACAGAGCACACAGGGTCAGGCTGTCATGGAGCTCTCTTGGAGGAGCAGAGCAATGTCCAATGCGCCATCACGTTCTGCTCTTTCTTACCCCTCTCGCTTTCTCCTCGGATTTCAGATGGGACCTTTCTTGCTCCGTGAATTTTTTCCTCTTAATGCTGAACCAAGTACGGCTCAATTTTTTTCTGTGCCCTGATTATTACGCTGGTTTTGGGCGAAAAAATAACAATCCAAGCGGGGCCTTATCTTGCTTGATTTTTGTCGGGGTACTTATGTACTGTAGTGTTAGCTGGTAAGAAAGCATCATTTTATCAACCTCAAATACGCTAGGTAAATTTTAATAGAGCAATACCGAGCAACAGCGTTGATCCTTAAGCTTCTCTGGCATAGTGATGTAGTCTACAGTTTTTGAGTTTATGGACCTACTTGATTGCCGTGCACAAGTTCAAAGAACCACTGTTTACTTTACTTTTTATATTGCTGATTTAACTTATTGGGGATATGCTTAACCCAAAAGGAAGAACTGAATATGTTTGTCTTCACATTTTCAATGCAGCACTATTTATCCGCTATGTGCATCTTTTTAGGACCATTTTGGTGCTTCTTTTCCCTGATGACCATGTTGGTCATTTTTTTTGGCTGTAGGTCGATTATCAAGAGAAGCAGTACGCTCAAGGTGTTATTCCCACAACATATATGCGCAGGGAAGGTGCCCCTAAGGAAAGAGAACTACTGTGTGGGCGCATAATCGATCGACCAATACGGCCATTGTTTCCTCGTGGCTTTTACCATGATGTCCAGGTGATCTTTCTAATTAATATTTTATTCTTCAAATGCACAAAGTTGTACAGGCATTATCACTCATTGGTGGAATTACATTCCGTTTTTCTAGATCACGGTTAATGTTCTTTCCTCAGACGGAAAGCAGGACCCGGATGTTATGGCTGCAAATGCATCTTCAGCTGCACTTATGCTATCTGATATACCTTGGAATGGGCCAATTGGAGTAATACGTGTTGGGAGAATTGATGGGAATTTTGTTTTGAACCCAACAGTGGATGAGGTATATATAAATCAAGTTCTACCACATGAAATAATTGTGATCTATCCTCCACTGTGCATGAATTGTACCCATAATGCTGTACATTTACTGTTCGTAGATATTATATATTCATACATCCCAGGAGTATTTCGTCGCTCATGTTGCCTATTCCATTTGCATGTAATTTGTATCATAAACTACGTCGTAGTACACGTGGTGCACACATATTATTCATTATACAATGCTGGGAAATCATTCAGTTTACTCATATTTTCTGTATACTTCTCCGTGATTTGCAGTTAGGTTTGAGTGATCTCAACCTAATTTATGCATGTTCACGGGATAAAACATTAATGATCGATGTACAAGCTCGCGAGATAACTGAAAGGGATCTTCAAGCAGGAATGAAGCTTGCACACGCTGAGGTATTATTCCTTTTCTATTTATCGTTGAGGCATTGTAATTATATTCTCATGCACTTGACTATGATTATCAGGCAGTTAAGTGTATCGACCCTCAAATTAGATTGGCTAAGCGAGCTGGCAAAGAGAAAAAGGAGTACAAGCTTTCAATGATATCAGATGAATCTTATGAGAAAATAAGAGCATTATCAGAGGCACCAATTGAGAAAGTTTTCACAGATAAATCATACGGCAAGGTGTGTTATGTATTCTCTTTTGACTGAAAATCTTCCTTTCTAGTTTGTGAAGTCGAAAGCGAAAATGTCTGGTTGTGACCCTAGTAAAGACGGCTGCCCCCGTCTCTAATTATAAGTTGTCCTGGGATCTGTGTGGTGGTTTCTCTTGAGTATTGCTTTCACTTCTTTTTGCTTGTATAGTGTGAAAAAACTATGTTACAGAATTTGCATTGTAAACCATGAAGTGTCAAAGTCCAACTTCTACAATTATTTTTGAATTACTATTGAAGCAGCATCTCCCTTTTCTTTTTTGCTTAGATGTTTTCATTTGTTGCAGTTTGAGCGTGGAGAAGCCTTGCAGAAAATCACAGAATCTGTACAAGCAAAGCTTGAAGAAGAATGCGACGAGGAAAACTTGAAGTTTCTTCCTAAGGCAGTTGACACAGTGAGAAAGCAGGTAGAGTACATCGATCTCATTTTACACACTGAAACTTGGCATGTTATGGAACATGTATTGATCTCACCTGTTCAAGAAGGACAGATGTGTAACAGAAATAGCAGAGCACATTGATCTCTTCTCTTTTTAGCAGTGAATCCTTGACATTTGGCAAGCTTGTAACTTATGTATCCCAAACACATTAGCAGTTAGACCAGAACTCTGTTTTCAGCCATGTGCATGAGTAAATGACTCTGGTCCCCGTGCATTCACCCGACCTATTATTTTCTTTGTTTTCCAATATATCTGAATACAAGATAATTTATTGGTTCCAGCAGTACATGAAAATCTCAGAGAACCGGGCAAACTAGGTATTGGGCTATTAACTTCTAAAATGAGATGGAAATTCTGAGACCTATAGCTTGCTATCTATCCTTGCATCACCTGATAGCACTTCAGTCAGTGCTGTTTTCTTGTGTAGAATCACTTATATTATTTCAGTTCATAAGGAGTTGTCCCCTTCTTTTGTGCAGGTCATACGCAATAGAATAATTAAGGAAGGCCTTAGAGTCGATGGTAGGCAACTTGATGAGGTGCGGCCATTGTACTGTGAATCAAGCACATATCCGGTACTGCATGGTTCTGCACTGTTTTCACGTGGAGATACTCAGGTTCTCTCTCTCTCTCTCTCCTCTCTCCACACACGCACACGCACACACGCGCACGCACAGATGCTATCTGTTTGAATTTGAATGAAGTTTAATATATACACACTGCAAGTAACCCGGATCTCTCTTGTAGGTTTTATGTACAGTTACCCTTGGAGCTCCTGGTGATGCTCAGCGATTGGATTCAATTGTTGGCCCTCCAACAAAGCGTTTCATGCTTCATTACAGCTTTCCACCATTTTCAATAAACGAAGTTGCCAAACGTGGGGTTTGAATCGGCGTGAAGTTGGACACGGTACATATTCTTTCTTGTATGCGCAGAGCTGCAGATTATAGAATTTTCTTATACCGGAGTCTAAGCTGAAGAGATATGTGTAATACCATGTTCTAGTTTGGCTCATAATTGCCTTGCAGTGTGATAAGATAGACTAGGTTAGAATACAGAGCCTACCTAACTTGGCGAACTGTGGTTTAATGCTTAGCCTCTTGGCTTGCTGCAATATTTAGGTTTTTGATCCGTGATTGTGTTTTCCTTGTTTCTTCCTTCGTTTAGCTTGTTAAATTTCAGTATTAGTTTCCATTGAAAGTATGATGAGGCAAAATGAATACCACCAATTCGGCTACTTGTTTTGTACACTTTACAGGCACTCTTGCCGAGAAAGCATTACTTGCTGTGCTTCCTCCAGAAGAGGACTTTCCATATACTGTTCGGGTAAATTCTGAAGTCATGGCTTCTGATGGTTCAACATCAATGGCGTCAGTATGTGGAGGTACACATCTTTATTTCTTCTAGTGGTACTATATACTTAAAATGGAACTCTTAGGCTCTTTTAGTTATGGCTTGGAGCCTTGCAGATGGTGTTTTATTAGAACTAAATTCCATTTATCTGCATGTCAATGTTCTGCAGCTTTTAGCTGGTCGATCTTCACCTGTAGTTTGGCAGTGGAATGCTGTTCACTTGCAAAAGCCTTAGTTTGCAAGAACATGTCCTGCACTTTCATGTGAAATGGATCAAGGGTGTATACTTTGTTATGTAACAATGCCGAGCATTTCTGCCATAGAAATTAAGATATCTTCATTTACTATTAAAGGGGAGTTGGTGAATGAGTGATGGGGTCACACTCCTTCCCCCTCCTCTCCTTCTACTCTATAGAGACCCAAGTATAAACCCACCTACGTATAGAACACATGTCACCTCTCTGCAAGAAAACAGCAAATCATGCGCCTAGGCTGCCAGTAACTAATCACATGGTAAGTAGCCCTTCATATTCGCAACAACCAACTCTGTAATCTCATGTAAAATGATCCTTATCTTGTCAACAACTAATTTCTGAATGTATCTATAAATATCCGTCTTTTATCTCCAAAGAGAAACAAATCGTGTTTGATCTCGATCTCTTTGCCTCACATGTTCTGTCATAAATTCCATCTTCTTCCACACAGATGTGCTCTCTCTCGTCCCTTTTCGTCGGCCTGTCTTGCATCGCCATGTTGTTGTGGCCTTGCTCCTTGTGTACCGAATTTCTCTATGTGCAGTGCGGTTAGCAAGCACTGACACAAGCTAGGCTTCTCAGCATACTGGTGATCCTGAAGTAGAATGACACTACAAGGCAGCAGGTACGCACACTGCAGTCGCACGACGTGATAGTGGTCATAGCAACAGCGACAGGCATGGGATCCTCCATGTGGTAAGAGAGGAAACTGGTGGCAAGGAACAACATCAGTGTGATTACTGGGTTATACAACTGGTAGCTTAAAAGCGGGCATTACAATCCGGATGCATCTCAGGTGTCTGGTATAGCGTTTGCATGGTGTGAGATTTCATATCGGTGCGTCGGAACTCGGAAGGAGGAGGGTTGAAGGGAGATTTCTTGAGCAAAACAAACTTTACGAATTTTGAAAGGAGCGGGAAGAAAACAGTCTTAAGTCAAATTCAATCATTTGTGTGCACCAACGCACACGCTACATGGCATTTGTTAGCACCTCCAAGAGACCTCCAAAATAACTTTATCTTATTTGTATTAAGTTTAATATGTTTCTAGGGTCTATCTATTATTCTTGGTACAAAGTGTCATTCAAATGTCATCGTGATGTCCTGAACTGCTCAAAAGAAATTATTATTTTTGTTAACTTCTTATTTCCATTCATTTTTAAATGGTGACTGACAGGAAGCATGGCTTTAATGGACGCTGGAATACCTGTAAGGGAACATGTTGCTGGTGTTTCGGTTGGTCTTGTCAGTGAAACTGACCCAACGACTGGAGATATTTCTAGTTATCGTATATTAACAGATATTTTAGTAAGTCTTGAGCACTCTTCATTTCTGTTGTCAAATTAGCAAGAGAACCATTTCCTATTTTTTAATCTAATTGACTAATTATATGTTACTTCCGAAAAATGCCCATGCTTAACTAAGCATCTTATTTGGTGCTTTCAGGGTCTTGAAGATCACTTGGGTGATATGGATTTCAAAATTGCAGGAACAAGGAAAGGTATTACTGCTATTCAGCTCGACATAAAACCTGCTGGAATACCATTGGACATAGTATGTGAAAGTTTGGAGCCTGCACGAAAGGCTCGTAATCAAATCCTTGACCGCATGGATCAGGAAATCAGTTCTGCTCGTGCTATCAATGATGGAAGTGGTCCTCGATTAGGTTAGTTGACGCACTTTCACTTTTCTTTTTTTGGATAGGTTACTTTGATATCTTAATGTTACAATCGAGCCTCCATTTGCAGCCACACTGAGCTTCAGCAGTGATTCTCTTAGGAAATTGCTTTTCCACAGGAAAAAAATTGAGCAAGACACAGGTATGAAGTTAATGTTTTACCGATTTCTCTTCATGGCATTTCTTAAGCTCTTCATTAAGAAATGGACCATGCCATTTGACAAGAGGTGTAAATGTACTTTTTTGTGGAAATGTTGCAATTGTCTGCTGTGCCATAAATCATGCTGATGCTTGCTACATGCTTTTCAGTTTTTGACAAGTGTATTTTGGAATCTAATTGCACCTTTCTTCATTTCCAAAATACTGAATTGATATTTGCTCAAGGCAACTTAGAGAAATATGCCATTATCTGCTCTACCTAGATGAAATGAAAAGACAGCGTATGGATACTTTTAGAGACCACAAGATTGACCGAGCTTATAACATTGAGTGATTGCAAGGGCAATATCCTTTAAGATTTGAGGTTTATTCTTTTTGTTGCATAACTTGGACTGATAAGAGTAAAATACTGATCCCGACTATTGCATTTGATAATAGGGAACATGTTGCTACCCCCCATGGGCTATATCAGCCATAGATACATGTCAATTCGTGCTTTTAGATCCACATATTTGTACCATCTTCACTATAGCTCATCCTCGTCCCATATATTTTGTACATTAGTGCTGTGTTCAGAACATAGCCAATACAATCTGGATACGATTATTACCTAATTGTTAATTCATTTTTCAATGCCCAACTTTAAGATGAATAGAAGGATTACTACAAGCTAAATGTCAAATGGTTCATAGTAAGGACAATTCCACTTACCTGTTAGTCGATGTTCCTGTTAGTTTGCTATTAGCTGTCACTCTGTGTGGGGTCTAGATCTGCGTGTCAGTGTGATAACCGAATGTCAGAAATTAAAGTTCCCTTGACATGGACATAATTTTTCACCATTCTGTTAGTTAACTTGTTTACTTCAATTATGTATACTCCATTTCATTGTTCCCTCTGCATTTTTTGGATTTATAGGCAGCTAATTTTGTAGTTGATTTCCTTTTTCTATTTTCTTAAGGTGCACGAGTATCTGTTAGTGATGGTACAGTCACAATTGTTGCTAAAACCCAGCCAATTATGGATAAGGCAATCGAGAAGGTATGTATCAACAACACATGGCATGCAGCTTAAGCCAGTATGACACCACCTGCTTGTATCCTTGCTTAAGCTGTAATACAAGTGTTTCGGAGGAAGGATCATGATGTGAGAACATCTAACCTGTTCTGCATCGTTGCAGGTTGAATTTCTTGTAGGCCGTGAAATTGAAGTTGGCAGGACTTACAAAGGAATTGTTTCCTCAATAAAGGAGTATGGCGCTTTTGTGGAATTTAATGGTGGGCAGCAAGGTCTTCTTCACATATCTGAGCTGTCACATGAACCGGTATTTCTCTTGAAATTCTGCTTCACTTTTTAAGTTGTCTCATGGACCAGTATTTATTTATTTATCTTTGTATTACGTATGAGGTTTATATGACTGACTTATGTTGGCAGTTGGCATTGTTTACTGTGCCTTTTATTCATTCAATGCCTTTAGAATTTAATTATAGTTCTGTATGAATATATTGGATATGCACTACTCAAGTGAAGAATGTTTACCTAGACAGTTTTGACTCGTAAGAAGCTATTTGGTTTGAGGTCCGGGTTGGTGTAGGATCATCGGATCCTAACTCCAAGCCCAATCTTCTTGCTTGGTTTGAGGAACAGATTGGGTTGGTCCACCACCAATCCTAGTTTAGACTCCTTGATTTTTCTTATTATAAGAGATACCTCTTTGCTCTTTCCTTTAGAATGGAAGAGGCGCTCGTGGAGCCCTTCTGATACTGCTTTGACTCCTTTGTAGTCTTGTATAGCCCGTCCTTGTCTCCTCCTTCTGTGTATTCCTCTCTTGTACTCCATTGTACAAAGAGAAGCTTTTAATTAGTTCTAACTACTATTCGTGTATTTTTGTTTTATTTCCTTTATTCCTTCAGGTTTCAAAAGTCTCGGATATTGTTTCTATTGGCCAAGTGCTCTCATTGACATGCATTGGACAGGACGTGAGGGGTAATATTAAACTTTCACTGAAAGCAACCTTACCCCATAGGCCCAAAAAGGAGTTATCAAGTCAGGATGGTGCTCCTTTGGAAAATCGAGACCTTGTTGGTTGGGCCGCTGTGGAGAACATGGTGAGCAAGGATGCTGATGTTGAGCCATCGACTAGCAAAGATGAAGATGGCACAATTGAGGAGACGCCTGCATTTTCTACTCCTGCAGTAATAATTCGCAGTGCTGCTGACTGTGATGCTCAAGATGCTGCAAATGGTCCTACTAAGAAACAATCGAAGGCTGCAAGTTCAAAGGCTGCAAGTTCGAAGGTTGCAAAGTCATCTCCTAGAGTAAATAAACCAGCCAAAGAAAACGAGGAGGTTAGGACAACTTCTCCTAAGAAAACATCAAGTACATCAACTGCCAAGAAAACTAAGAAAGGGAAGGCTGATGCTTCTGGAAGTAATGGGCTTGATGCCATTACAGAACAAGACATAAGCAACACCCTGAAGACTTCGACGAACTTCAAATCAGGTTCTATGAAGCTGGGCGACGTAGTTACAGTAAAGGTCTACCAGATTCGGGCCTATGGATTAGTACTTGAGCTGAGTGATGGAGTTCGTGGAATGCATAAATTTGTGGTAATTTTCATACCCAACTCCCTGGCGTTATCTTTAGCTTCACGCTGCCTTTTATAATGCTTCCATTATTTCGTACATTGTTCAATTTGTAACCCTTGTTTGTGGTAGTATCATCTTTTGCTCTCTGGTACTAAAACTCAGGTCAATGTTTTGCAGGAAAATGGCCGAAAGGATTTTGAAGTCGGAGAGGAAGTCCTTGCAAAATGCTCAAGTTTCAACGCCAAGGGTGTCCCAGTCTTCTCATTGGTAGATTAGTATTCATTTTGATGCAGCTAATTTGCTCTTCGTTAGAGGTCTACAGAGGTAAGACACTTGTAAATGCGTAGCAGTTAATCCACCAACTTGATGAACATGATTAGCAGTGAAGCAGCGCCAATTTTGTCAGATGCTGCCCAAGTTTGTGCTTCTCCAGCTGTCGTGAGCATTTTTACCCTTGATGAAGCAATGTGGCAGTGCATACGAGGGAAAAGTTAATTATCGTGCGATTTAGCTGAAATGTACGAACACTACTCAGCTTGCTGCAACATTGTATATTGTAGAGCCAGAATTTGCTTATTTGTTGTTTAAAATAATCGGAACATTACGCGTCAGTTCATTTGGCTTTTTAACAGCTTTTCCGTGAGAACCATCAACATGATCGTAATTTTTCAGAACAAAGCGTTTCAAGATGAAAAAAAGTGGTAATTAAGGATAGCACTAACTGATGGGATAAAACACCACGGCACTCAACAAATTGACCTGTTATATAGCACAAACTGATGGCATCATACTCTGAATGTAGGAACACTAGCACATAATCCTAGCAAACTAGTATTAAGGACTCTCCTTGTCCATGGCGAGGATGGTGCTGAGGTTCATGGGGTGCATGTAGTCGGTGGATCCATGCATGAACTGTCCGACGATGATGCGGTTTGCCCGCTCCGTGGGGTGGAACGGGTCCCAGAAGGCGTACACCTCCCTGTCCGCGCAGACGTTGGACGCCGCCGTGCACAGCCCGATCCCGTTGTACGGCCCCTGCCCGCAGCACGCCACCTTCACGTTCGTGAACCCTGCACACACGCACAAGAACACTTACCAGTTAGCCTACGATCGATGCTCCGGCCAGCCGGCCGGCGACGCATATATTGTGCGTACCGTAGTTGTGGGGGTTGGCGAGGTAGTCGAAGTTGGCGCGGTAGGTGTTGGCGGCGACGAAGACGTCGGCGCCGATGTCGCGGTTGAGGCCGCCCACCGCCTCCACCAGCTGCGGGTTGAAGAGGTCCACGGCGCGGTTCAGCTCCGCCGCGCACTCGCCGTCGCCGCTGTGCTGCGCCAGCTCCGCCGGCACGCACCCCAGCGGCCCCGTCCCCGTCACGATCACTCGCCGGGCACCCAGCTCGTACAGCCTCTGCATGCGTGCACCATGTCGCCCGTGTCAGGGCCACTCTTGGAATATGGAAGGCGAGTGCATTCGAAGTCGCTGCGCTGCTCTGCACATGCATCCATTGATGCTGCAGCGCGACAGAAGTGAACTCTGCAACTAACCATCGGTCGCCATGTGCCCATGTGTATACTGTGTACTTACCCTGCACGTACGATACTTCTTGCTGGCTCCATTTATGCCTGTCTTTACAGCTTGGGAAAAAAGTGTGGGCGGAGACGCGACAGGCTCTGCATTGCAAGGTGTGGGCTCACCAATTGATTTTTGACTGGTTTGCGGTGGTGGTGGTAGACTGCGAGTTCATTCCTGATCTTGTTAGATTTTTGGCTTTCGGGTCCAGTGATCGTTTTTTTTTCTTTTTCAAAAAACATATTTATAAGTTAAAAAAATGAATATAGTCCTGCATGTTTTCAATGGTGTATCCAACAAATGTGCAAAATCTCGATTCAAAATACTTTATATAATTTGAGCTACACAAAAATGATAAATGTGTGGATGTAAATGTACAAGATTTTTTCATTTCTATGTAGCCCATAATATAAAGAATTTTCCATGATTGTAGGAAGCAACGTTGAATACACCGATATTTTTTCTCGGATTTTTAAAACTTTTAAATATTGTTTTTGATATTTTTTAAAAATAGAGAGAGTACTGGATCTCGGGAGCCAAAATGACTTTCCGCTAGTGGCTGCAAGGTGGGGTATGTAAAAGGATTTGCCTTCTTGCATGCTTCTACTCGCCACGATTATATTGCAGCGTGAACAAATTGGGCATGCATGTCAGGTTGCAGCTGGAGCAACAATTTTTCACTTGAATATACGTCCACAATCTAGTATTGCATTGTGCACAAATAAATAAATAAATCTGTCAGTCTCTCACTCTCTTTCAGATGTGTCAATGTGTCATGACTCTCATCTGCCCTGGTGTGGTGCTACACTAGTACTGAGGACCATGTTGTAGTTATTTTTTAAGCTAAGTTTGCACTTGCAGCAACAAACTTTCACTTGAAAGTACTTTCTAATTCTTAGCATAATTACTTAGCGCGCATTGTGCACAAACAGGCGTGTGAAATTGTAAAGTAACAGGCAGCAAAGGGGCTTACCGCGAGGATTTTCCTGTACTCGGAGACGATGAACCGGACGTAGTCCGGGAGCGCGTACTGGCGAGACCGCATGGACATGGGCACCAGGTAGTAGTTGTTCACGAAGTCGTTGCCTCCCAGCGTGATGAGCACCAGCGCCCCGTTCACCAGCCTCGTCGCCTGCTCCTCGCCGACGAACGCCCTCAGCTTGCGCTGGTACTCCCCGAAGTAACGCAGCTGATCGCCTATCCTGATGATGTTCACCTGCTCCATTGATCACTGAGCATCATATCTCTGGATGTGTAAAACTGACATGAAAAGCACACTGAGCATTATATCACTCGTACAAACTGCACGCCCGTGTCGTTGAGGATCCCGACGCCGGCCGACGCGAAGTTGGCGCCGACGAGCAGCTTCGTCCCCCGGAGCTCGGGGCTCAGGTACGGCAACGCCGACTCGGCCCCGAGGTGCTCGCCTGAAGGAAGTAAATGGCGGCGTCAGTGATTGACACGTTCTATACTTCAATTCAACAGCATTGTTCTCTCTGAAAGATGCATCCATGCATGCACGGCGAAAGAAGGCATGTGCGGTGCATTACTGATTATGTCAGGGATGTTGAGCCCGTTGGAGAAGCGGCCCGTGGCGCGGTGCGACGGGAAGTCGATGCCGTAGGGAGGCGCGTCGGCGCGCGCCGTGGTCAGGAGGTAGTTGTTATTGCCATTGTCGACGAGGGAGTCACCGAAGACGAAGAAGGCCCGCGGCGCCGCGGACGCCGCCGGGGCATGCGCCGCCACGACGACGAGGACGGAGACGAGGAGAGAAACGAGAGCTGCATCCATCTCTGCTCAAGAGATGCTTGAGACTTGAGAGATGACAGATGGCCACCTACGCAGGAAACCACTGGTAGAGTAGAGAGAGAGGTGGTGAGCGTGTGATTTATACAGGGTCGGCATGGCCGGTCGATCTGGCTCGGCCAGCAACCTGCATTGAACCAAGCTAGCTAAAATGGCAGGACACGCTCGCAAATGCGTACTAGATGCGAGGTGGTTGGGCGATGGACGGGTAGGTAACTACTCGGGAGAGGGAGAGGCTCGATCGCCTTGGATCATGTGCCCAGCAACCCGAGCAGCGTGTGACTACTGGCAGCTAGCACAGGTCGTAGAAGCTTTGGTTGGGAAAGGAATGGAGCTTGCACGGCCAGTACGTGCCTGTAGCCCTGTATTTAGCATCCGCACGGAGGGAAATATGCTTTGCTGTCTGGAGGGAAGAGAATTTCATTCAGTCATGAGTAGGAATTGAAGCTGCAAACTGAACCCAGGCTGCAAGCTGGAAGCGTTCGAAGTGCGGTTGATATTGCAAGTAGGAGTATACATGTTTAGTTTGGCATCACGACAGTTGGTTAGTTCAGTTTGAATCCGTCCTGAATTTGTTTTGCCATAGTAGCTAATGCATGCTTCTCAGTAAGTAAATTGGAAGACAGAAGTCATGAGCAGGGGCGAATGGAGTTCATATAGTATTTCTGTCAGAAGTGTATCCAGATTTAAAATCCAACGTAATTACCACCTAGCCAACTTTATAAAAACTCTCAAGTCTTGAACAAACACCCCGACCTTACACCTCTTGCTGTCGATGCACATTATTAATCCCACTTTTCATTCATGGCGCTGTCAGCAGCTTCCCATGGGGAAAGTAACATACCATGTGAAATTCATAAATCGGTGGCCGGTGGGGTAGAATTTTCATGATGAAAAAAAAAGAAAATACAGCATGCATGTTATGACGGATCATTTGTACGTGGAGATCTTGGGGGTACTACAGTATTTATCATCCTTTGCACAGCACCGCAAGCCAACCATGAAAAAGTGAAAACATCCAATTAGCTGCTACTTTGAGGCAAAACCGTGTAAGAAGTTGGCCGCTTTTTTTGACTTTTGGAGCGGCCCCCGCGTCGCCTAACCTTAGGCGGCTCGGGCGGCGCTTCACCCCCGGCGGCGCGAGGCCCCCCGCCCTCCCCAGCTCCCTCTCCCCGCCGCCGCCAGGCTCTCCGCGGGATAGGCTCCGTGGACGGCGGAGGCGGGGCCTTCTCCTTCGCGCGAGGCGGCGAGCTCCATGGCGGCGGCAGCTCCTGGGATTCGGCGCGGACGGCAGCGAGGTGATGCGGTTCCCGGCAGCGAGCATCTCGGCGCTGTCGACCGCAGTGGCGCGCGGCTCTTGCACGGTGGAGACGTCCCTGCTGCTGCGGATGAGGGGCTCCGGGCTTCGCGGCCCATCTGGGTCCGGGCGGGCCTGAGCCTCAAGGCTGTGGCGGTAGGCGGCGCCGGGATGCCTGGTGAAGCCAGTTGCTTGGCACCGTGGCGGTGCCGGCGGCTGGTCAGGCGGCGGCGGGCTGGATCCACACCGGCCAGTCTCGTCGGTTCGGATTGAATAAAGGTGGCAGTCCTGGATCTTTCTAACACCAAGACGAAGATTTACTTGATGCAGCTCTTCATTGATATGGCCGGATTGTCGAGTTCCGGAAGGCTCCGCCGGCGAACTCCATTGGACAAATCTAGCCTGGAGATTGACGGATCGGGTGGGATTCGGTCGCGCGCAGCCATGTGTTTTTCTGACCGTTTGGTTTCAGAGGTAGCGTTGCGAATCTCTGCAGTCTGTTGCCATCATGAATTTGTCTTTTGTTCCATGATGAAGTCAGAGTGCGGAGAATGGCATGGAAGCTGAGATTTGAGGACTTGCAATGGTGGTTCCAGTCCTGGTGGGATGAGCGATTGGCTAGGTGATTCGTAACTTGGAACAGCAGCAACGGCAAGAGGGGGCGACAGCACAAGAGAAGTTCAGAGTCCAAACTTTCAGGATGAAAACCCAAGGACTGGGCTTAATTGGTTGTGTCTGGCAATTGCATTGGTGAAGGCATTGTTTTTGCGAGTGTGGACTTTTTTCGGGGTGAAAACCTATGATCTATTATCAGGGCGACGACGGCGCTTGATCACTATTTCCTTCTTGGAGGAGTCGCTTTTGGAGAAGTTGGACTTCTGGTACGGTTTTGGTGGGGTTTGGTCTGCTGTAACAAGGAATGGATCACTGTAGCGGGACTTTTTTTGTAATTCTTCTTTTTTTCTGGGCTGTGTGCATCCGTGGGGCCACTAGGGCACGCGTTGTTGCAGAGGCTGGGTGTAATTGGTATCATCGCGATATTAATATATGCTCTTTATCAAAAAAAAAAAACTGCCACTTTGACATTGTAACACGGCCTCCGAATCATAGAATGCTAGCTAGCTCTCTGGCACAGTATTTCAACAGAATTCATATGATACGGGCTCTTACAAATTAAGATCTTATCAATGTTGCACGGCTGGTAGAAAGGAACTGAGGGCACACAAGAACAACTCTGCGACTGCATTTTCTTGCAGAAGCACTCGCGAGACATGATTGTGTATACCGTTACCAACTTACCATGGTGGAATGAAATGGAAGTAACAAGGCGCTGTCCTTCCACCGAAATGCTAGCAGCCAGCGAGTGTATTCATTGAAGAGTCCTGTAGCTGCGTAGCTGCAATGAAAGATGCCAAGACGAGACGGGCATTATTAATGACAGTTGTACCATGGATCTGCTCGTAGGGAAATATTACTCCTCGCTTGAGTTCAGTCCTGGATCTGCTCGTAGGGAAGATGGAGCAAAGAACAGGTAATTTTATATGGTCATGTCGGCATCTTGTCAAATTCCCCCGTTCGACATCTGTGATATTTTGTCAAATTCCCGCACTGATGTGCACAACGTTGGCGAGGCGAGACCTCCTGTACATCGCCTTACGGCGAAGCCTCCTGCCCGCGTGGGAGACCCTATAGGACGCGGTACGCGGAGGTTCGCTCCCTCCACATACCCCCCATCCCCGCGTCGACGTTAGTGGGCCTGGCCCAATTATGTTTCGCTGACTGTTTCGCTCCCGTTTCTCTGACTGTTTCGCTGACTTTAATAATGGTTTTTGACCGTTTCGCTGCTTCTTTGTACACTTTGAAGAAACAAAAAGAAAACCTTTTTTTGAAAACTCGGAACCATATACAGAAATTCGAAACCATTATTGAAGAAAGGAACTAATTATTAAAAATCTTTCACAAATTAAATTTGCAACCATTTTCAAGAAATGAACGGTTTTAAAATTTGGAACCATTTTAAAAATGGCATCAAATTTATCAGAAAAATGGAACAAAAAATTGGAACCATTTTTAAATTTGGAAGCATTCTGAAAATATGGAATCATTTTAACTCGGGAAATTCAGAACCATTTTAAAATTTGGAAGCATTTTAAATTCAGAATGATTTTAAATTTGGAACCTTTTTTAAAAAATAATTTTAAAATTTGGAACCAATTTTTAATTTGGAGCCATTTTCCAGATGGAACCGTTTTCAAAATGGAACCATTTAAAAAATGAACCATCTTAAAATTTGGAAACATTTTTTAAAATCGGAACCATTTTTAAAAATCGGAACCTATTTTCTAAGTCAGAACCGTTTTCAAAAAATGGAACCATTTTTAAAAATGGTTCCCATTTTTTTAAAAATTCTGAACTATTATCAAAAATCGGGAACCATTTTTAAAATCAGAACCATTTTTTAAGTCGGAACCATTTTCAAAAATTGGAACCATTTTTTGAAAACGGAACCTTTTTTTAAAATCGGAACCATTTTCAAAAATCGGGAACCATTTTAAAAAATGGAACCATTTTCAAAAACCGGAACCATTTTCCACAATTTTCAAAAAATGGGGAGCAATTTTTAAAAATTGAAACCATTTAAAAAAATCAGAACAATTTTTAAAAATCGGAACCATTTTTTAATTCGGAACCATGTTCATAAAATGGAACCATTTTCAAAAATCGGGAACCATTTTAAAAATTCAGAACCATTTTCAAAAAATCAGGAACCATTTTTAAATCGGAACAATTTTTTAAGTCGAAACCATTTTTAAAAAGGAACCATTATTCACCCTTTTCAAAAATCGGGAACCATTTTTAAAAAATTAGAACCATTTTCAAAAATCAGGAACCATTTTTTAAAAATCAGAACCATTTTTTAAATTGGAACCATTTTGAGACACGAAAGTTGGATGTTTCTATTTGCTGTTTCTTGTCTAATTTTTGGGGGAAATAGGACCTTTTTCAGTAAACCATATATGCGGGATGAACCATAACTAATATTAAACCGTACATGCTTATGAACCAATAAAATGATGTGGAACCAAAATAAAAAATTGCACCAAAAATTAAGGAGGACCAAAAATAATGTTCTACACTTTGCGAAGATTTTCAAAATCGGAACCATTGTAACAATCGGAGCCATTTTGCAAAATCGGGAACCATTTTTAGGTCAGAACCATTTTCAAAAAATAGAACCATTTTCACCTATTTCAAAAATCGGGAACCATTTTTAAAATCGGAACTATTTTTAAGTCGGAAACCATTTTTTGAAAAATCGGAACCATTTTCAAAAATCGAAACCATTTTTTACCATTTTCAAAAATCACGATTATTTTAAATCGGAACCATTTTTAAAAATCGGAACAATTTTTAAAAACCGGAACCATTTTAAAAAATTAGAACTATTTTTTAAAATCGGGAACCATTTTTTAAGTCAGAAACATTTTCAAAAAATGGAACCATTTTTAAAAATCAGGAAGAATGATGAACACAAGTGCTAGGTGCACAGTCGTAATGAAACAATGACAACAGATAATTACTTCTGAATGAATCTTTTACTGAAAACAGATAAACTCTGTATTAATCACTTGTTCAAAGCAAGCACATATGGATGAAACTGGGGAAAAAAAGAGTACACATAAACTCTGTTTTAGACAGAAGATAAGTGACAGTGTCTTTCGGTTCGATGTGAGCATTGCTTTGTTTGTACCCTTTCCTTTTTATGTCTCTCTGAACCAATCTCCTTCTTAGTTGGAATCTGAAAAAGGGCAAATCATGTAGTTTGAATTAGATTATTTGAATGATTATTTGTTAACCAAGATACAACACATGAGTACCAGGAGCCTAAGAAAACACATCATCAACTACTGCCAAGCTGAGACTACTACCAAGATAAAACATACCAGTACCAGAATGCAAGCAAATGCACATTGAACTTACAACCCAGGTGCTGTCAACACTGTCAAACTCGTGAACATCAGTTTCAGCTTGGTTGCATAACATATTGTCAACATGAACTGAATCCACGCCAGACAAATTTGAAGCAAATGTCGCAGAATTCTTTGACCAATCCATGTCTACCTATAGCATATCACAGGAGGATCCGCTTGCAGAAATAGCAACAAAAATTCTACAATCACTTCCAGCAGCACATGCTAGTTACAGAAAAATATAACATGCTTCAGAAATCAGAATTCAACTACATCACCAGGATCCAACCTTATGCAGTACCATGATCTTTGTCAACAACATAAAAAAGTTTCTGTTTACATGTCAAGCATGCAATGGCAGCAAATTCCCTAACCTAATCGTTCCATTTCACAAGAACATGCATAGTGCACACTGCACGGAGATGAGCATCTGCAGCAACCAACCATAGGAAACAGCAGGTTTGGAGAGAGTTAGATTACCTCTGACGCCGTACTTGATGGTAATGCGTGCCCATCCAGATCATGGGACACCATGTGCTGGAGTTCATCCTTGGCATCTACGACAACATCAGATGCCGCCACTGGAGAACCGAACCAGGTGGGATCGAGCAGAGATGCAAGTCCTAGTGCCGTCCTACCTACTAGTACCATGCTAGCAGAGGGATCTCCATGAAACCTATTTGTCCTCCTCGTCTGGCAAAAAAAAGAATCGTATCTTGAAGTGAGAGGGGAGGGGAGAAGAAGGATTGGGGGTTGGGGGCACACGTCATACCTCTAGGAGAGGGGCTGCCGATGGCGGCGGAGATCGACACCATCGCAGGAGGACCCCCGGCTGTTTCTTCCTCGATGTACACTAGGTTTCGCGATGGGATACGCCGTCGGGGAGAAGGGACCGGAGCGGCGGCGAGGTTCGTGTGGCTGGACCGAGAGAAGGGGGCGGTGGGGGGGGGGGGGGGGGTTCGGGAGAGATGGGGAATCGATTGAGAGGGAGGGAGAAGCGGACGTGCAAACCCTATGCGCGCCCGGCCGCGGCGGCGAGGCTAGGAAGCGCAGAGCTCGATGGCGGCGACAGGTCGGACTAGGAGAAGGGAGAGGGCAAACGAAGGGAGAAGGAGAAAATGAGAAAGGACGAACACGGAGAGAAACTGGGCCAGGCCCATGTGGAGTCGGGGGGTACGCGGAGGTTTGTTGCCTCCGCGGTACGCGGCGTATAGGTTTTGCCAGCCCGCGTCGCTTACTAGAAAGCTTAATGGGCCCGGCCTTCACAGGTTCAATTGTTTCGTTTCGTACGTACGCGATGTATGCATGCATGCAGATGGATCACAAGACGTCACCCTAAAAAAAATAAAAGATGGATCACAAGACCTAGAGCAGCTAGCTAGCTCGCTCCCACACGAACGATCGCTCGAGAGTCGAGACAGGAGACATTGAGCTAGCTAGCTTGAGCAGTGTGGACATATTCTCTTCTGACTGTACAGTTCAATACACGCACGTAAATAGATAAAAAGTATGAAAATAATTTTATCAAAATTAGAAAAATAGGAAATACATGTACCACGAAAATGGAAGTACAAAAATATTCAGTACAGAGTAAAAATAGTCTGAAAGTACAAAATTTCTCTCAAAGTACAAAGTAAATAAATCCAAAGTGAAGGAAAAGTCGGTGAACAAAAACTATTTTTGAACAATTTTAAAAAGTGAACAGAAAAATGTCGGTGAACAAAAACTATTTTTACCAGATTTAAAAAGTGAACAGAAAAAGGTTTATGAACTGAAACAATTTTTGAACGATTTAAAAAGTGAACGAAAAATAAGTGAACGGAATCAATTTTTGAACGATTTTTAAAAATGAACAAAGATTGGGTGTGAACGTAAATTATTTTTGAACGATTTAAAAAGTGAACAAAAAAGGCAGGTGAACGAAATCTATTTTTGAACCATTTTAAAAATAAACAGAAGATAAAAGCTCGTGAACGAAATCTATTTCTGAACGATTTTTAAAAATGAACAGAAAATGGGGTTGAACGGAAATTATATTTTTAACGATTTTAAAAGTGAACAGAAAAAATAAGGTGAACGAAATAAATTTTGAACGATTTTAAAAAATGAGGTTGAACGGAATTTTTTGAACGATTTTAAAAATGAACAAAAAAGGCCGGTGAACGAAAGCTATTTTTGAACGATTTTAATTTCTGAACGATTTTTGAAAATGAACATAAAATGGGGTGGAACGAAAACTTTTTTGAACGAATTTAAAAAGTGAACGAAAAAGTCAGTGGACGAAATTTATTTTTGAACAATTTTTAAGAATAATAAAGATTGGGGGTGAACGGAATCCGTTTTCAAAAAGATTTTAAAAAGTGAAAAAAAAGGGTGGTGAACGAAAAATCTATTTTTGAACGATTTTAAAATGAACGAAAAGACGGTGAACGAAATCTATTTTTGAAAGATTTTTAAAAATGAACAAAAAGATTGGGTGTGAACAGAAACTGTTTTTGAACGATTTAAAAAAAGTGAACAAAAAAAGGACGTGAATGAAATCTATTTTTGATTGTTTTAAAAAAATGAAAAAAATGAGGTTGAGCGGAAAATGTTTTTTAAAACCATAAAAAGTGAAAAAACGAAAAAGTAAAATAAATAAAATTAGAAAAGTTAAAATAAAAAATAAAGAATAAAAGGAAAAAGAAAAGAATGCGAAAACGAAAAAAGAAAAATGAAAAATGAAAAAAAGAGTGAAAAACGAGAAAAGAAAAGAAATAGGAAAAGGAAAAATTAAAAGAACGAAAAAGAAAAAATAAAACAGAAAATAAAACGAAAAAAGAAAAGGAAAAAGGAAAAAGAAAAACAAAAATAGGAAAACAGAAACGAAAACATGAAAAAGAAAACCGAAAACTGGAAAAAAATCACCTGATGGGCCGGCCCATCCTCACGGACGCGCGCCTCCCCTTCAGGCGACGGGTCGCAGATACATCGCCAGCGGGCGATGTATAATTCGCCTGGCGAGGAAGCAGAACGTCGTTGAACAACTGCTGGGACAAATGTTGGGCCGGGCCGACCGGCCGAGGGAGGCCGTGGAGAAAAGGATTAGAGTTGGGCTTTGGATTCCAGATCTCGCAAAGAGTCCCGATTCATCGAGAATCGAAAACACATACATTTTGGAAGAGATCTCGGTCATCAATCACTGAATATATCGATCATCAATATGTGATTTTTGGCGTGATCTAAGAAAATTAATGAACGTAGAAAATACTATCTTCAGTATTAATGTCTTTAGTGCTTACCACTGGACCCTATAGGTGGCAGCGAGGCGTACCTCCTGGCACCAAGTGGCACGTGGAAAAGGAGCTTAGCGAAATAGGTTTTTTTTTCTCCCAATCTTTTGTGACCTCATACATGTCTTGCAGTAACACTACATATAGAGATACATCCTTTTCTCTCCCGGTTGCCCTTTGTTCTTTGTTTACCCTGCTACCGCTCTTGGTTCTTCGGTCTTACTTATCTTGACGGCAACTGGCAAGATGCGTACTGACGGTAAGACAAGCTACCCGTTTTCCCCATCAACTCTAATTTAATTGTGATTCTTTCATTTCATCTTTAATGTTAGTATCTGATTTCGTGGGAATATTTTGATGTTACTATCTGACTTGTTTCTGGGTAAACGAACTTAGAGCATCTCTATCAGATTCCGGATATTCTCGTATCAGAAAACGAGTATCGGGTGACCAAGAAAATTAGTATCCGGTATTGAGAGAGCTCGGTTAGAACAGATCCACGATGATTATACTGGGAATTTAAATACGAGTTCGCGCGAGATTGATCACGGTACATCACACAACACACAGCTATTTTACAGAAATATTACTAAAAGCTGAAAACAAACTAGATCTTGTTCTTCTTCACCGTCCGATCTACTCGAAGCCGGGGTACTCCATGGTCGTCGCTCTGCGCAATGCCCACATGAGCTCGTGCTCGTCCACCGCGGCTAGGCGGGCCGCCGCACTTACTTCGCCTCACTCCACCATGGTCGTAGCGGCCTTGAACTCGTCGGCGGTGGCCTCGGTACGCTTGAAGGCCGGCATCACATGCCCGATGAGCATGTCCTAGGTGCACGACCCGGTTCGCCCGCCACCGACGAGATCACCAGGAGCTCCTCCGGCTCCTCGTCCGGCACCGCACTTGAGCTTCCCGCCTCCGCGTCGTGCGAGGAGGGGGCAGTGGCACGGTGGGCTCCGCGTCGTGGTAGCTCGTAGGGACGAGCCCGGACCACCGGCGCCCTCGAAGGAGGTCGCGCTTGGCTGCTCCCTCTGAGAGGCGGCAGCGCTCGTCATCATCGCCCGGAGGCCCACAGCCTCCGCCACTGCCGCACATGGTGGAGCCGGCCATGGATCTACTATAACGGTGGCGAGATCTGGTTCAAAACGGCCTTAATTTCTCGGCGGAGCTAACTTAACTTAGCGACGGAGGGGGATGAAACGCGGCGGAGTTATCCGAGGGTCAAACCCTAAATGACCCCCGGTACCGTTGATATACTGCCCAATGCGCCGCTTATCCGGAAGCCCAGATAAAATTATCCGGGATGGCCCGATATGCGGTATTTGTTCGGGCCATAAAAACGGTCCAACCCACATATCGGCCGGAATTTTTTGGGCCAGGAGGCTTATCCGGAATCTGGTAGAAATGCTCTTAATCGTAGTACCCTAGTGTCAGTCATTTTCTACCCTGGGCGTAGTTGAAGTCATTTGTTCTCTGTCACTTCGTTTGTATATTCATGGCTAACACTTTCTGTTCACAATATTTTAGCATGTATTCAAGGCCAATCTCCAGTCGAGCAAGTACAGTTGGTTGTACCTAGAACAGATGATCCAACACTCCCTACGCTTACATTCAGAGTATGGGTCATTGGGATCATAGGCTGCATTATCCTATCTTTTGTTAGCGTCTTGACTTGTTTCAGACAAAACCCAGTTGATATCCCTGGATTTGCAATTCTACTGGTGTGCTACTATCTAGGGAAGTTCATGGCAGCTATGCTGCTTACTAAACTTGTGAGGGTTCCTAGAACCAAAATTATGTTCTCATTGAACCCTGGCCCCTTTAGTATAAAAGAACATATACTGTGTTGGACAATCTTTACTTCTGGGTCAGGAGTCCCTATCGCAACGGAAGTGTTGGCTGCCACACGGGCCTATTTCAGAAGATCTATTCATCCAGCTGCCTACTTTTTGCTTCTACTCACAACAGCGGTAAGCAGCAAACCTTCTACCGGAGTGGTAAATATAACCTACAACTTTTCCTAGACGAGAATCACCTGAATGAAATGCCATGTTTTCTAGTTCTCAAGTTACCGAACTACACATGAAAACTAGTCAAATCTACTCCCTCTTATCCTAAAAAACTGTCGCCACTTATGCTAACAGTTTGTGCCTCTTTAGTTGTTTTCTCCCGACACTTATAGTGGACCGGAGGGAGTAACACATTTTGCTCAGACAAATAATGAATAATAAAAGGGATAATATTAGAGTTTATTTTGTTTTATTTAATGTGATCTTAATTAGGTGTGCTTTGTTATAAAGTTCTTGGTACTTATGCAGAATCTTGTATATGGATTTGCTGGCTTGTTCATGAAACTCTTCGTGAACCGCTCAGAGATGTGGTGGCCTGAAGTTCTGCCCACTGTAACATTGTTTAGGTTTGTCTGGGCTAGCACTTGAGCCTTGTTCTGTATTTTGGTCTTTACTTTCTTTTTTAATAGCATGATCACATTGACTCTGAATATAATGTAGGACAATCCATGAGAAGGAGGAAAGATCTAAAACATGGCTATCAAGGAGACAATTTTTCTTCTTGGTATTTGTCACAAGTTTTGCGTACTACACCATTCCAAGCTACTTCTTCCCTTCGATTAGCTCATTATCATTTGTTTGTTGGATTTGGAAAAGATCTATCACAGCTCAGCAGCTTGGCTCTAGCATCCATGGTTTGGGGATTGGTTCACTTGGGCTTGATTGGTTGGCAATCACTGGGTTCACTGGCAGTCCTATAGTGTTCCCTTTCTTTGTCATTGTCAACACAATGGTTGGATTTATCTTATTCATGTATATTGTCGTCCCTTTTGCTTACTGGACTAATTCATTTAAAGCAAAGAGATTTCCTATTGTCAGCATAGGAATGTATGATGTCTATGGTGGCAAATATGACGTTTCTAGGATATTGGATAAGAGTACTTTTAAGTTTAAGCAAGAAGGCTATGAAAATTATTCGGAACCTTACTTGAGCATTACAAGGGCATGCTCTATTGGATTTGGATTTGCTTCTATAGGAGCATCTCTTACAGATATAGTACTTTCTCACGGCAGGTAAGGAAACTACTATCTCTAATTTTGCTTACAAGTTTATTGCCATACATCTAAAAGACTTTGTTTTTGTAATTGTATAGTTTAGATCCCCGGATGCTCTAATTGTTTTTAGATTTATCTATATGATTATTCATTTGATTTAAAATGTTAAACTTTCATCCAAGGATGCAAATAATAATCAAACCATTCATCACAGTCTTGCCTAAATTGTAAAAAATGTCTGCACCGGTTTTTGGACAGAATTATCTTAAAGGTAAATTTAATTTCCACTAATTAGCACCAAGGATATTATCACGTGACACATGTAGTACTTAGAGCATATAGAAAATACTTTGTTATTATGTCCGCAACTGGATGTCGTGATTCCAGAATAGTTCATTTGCCATAATTCGTACTCCCTCCGTTCCATATTAATTGACTCACATATATTTAAACATGGATGCATCTAGACACATTTTAGTGTGAGATACATCCATATCCACATATATGTGAGTCAATTAAAATGGAACGGAGGGAGTACTATCTTTTATTAATTTTCTAAAAATGATATTAATATTGCTTATTTATATGGAAGATATGTACTGTCCGAAAAGGCCATTTTTTCCCCTTATGCTCTCCTATTTGCGCTTCTGATTACTGAATGTCAATGCTAGATTTAGGTTATGATATTCTAATAACACCACGCAATTTCCTTTAGATTATGGAGGTGGCATTTATTTATACCATTGTATATCATGGTATATTCTAGCAATAGTTGACCCAATATATCTTCTATTTGATTCCATATTTGTTTGCCTGTAGGTCATTCTGGAACCAATTAAACCAATCGGCAGAAGACATAGGCAATCGTGATGTTCATGCTCAAATGATGAGTAAATATAGAAAAATACCAACATGGTGGTTTGTTGTTCTTTTATTACCAATGATGGGTCTATCAGTGTTTGTTTGTGAAGGATTTGGAAATGAACTTCAGCTTCCTTACTGGAGAGTTATTCTTGCATTCCTTCTCGTACTTCTGTTCATACCCCCTTTAGCATCACTCCGTGCCACTGTTGCCCAAGTAGGTTACTCAAGTCCAAACGTCTTTTTGATCATCATATTACCAAATTAATCAACATTAGATCTTTGAAATTACGAGACAATGAACCATTGCACATAGATAATCCAAATTAAATCTTCTACAAGATTTTCTTTCTTTTTCTGTATTATAAGTGATATTGCCAATTATTGTTTACAAACTTAATTTTTAAGAAACTAGGATGTTTCTACTCCTTCATACATAATAATGTATGCGCCCCCATTTACTTCAATGTGAAAGATCAAGTGTATCGTCTAGAGGGGGATGACTAGGTGATTGTAATTTTCCTCAAGTTGGCACTTTTAACAAATTTATACTACAAATTTTCTATGAGCGCCCTAGCATGCAATTCTATAAAGGAAACTTGAGAAAACATTAAGTTGTAACAAAGTAAAGACGTCATGTCAAGTGACTGGTGACGAACCTAAAATGCATCTACTTTTTCAAGCACTTTGCTTCATAATTTGCTCCGGAATCTTCCCATATTTGAATAAACCTGCTGAATCTGACGCTGTTTTTAGCAAAGTCTCGTTTCTGGTTATTTTTGCAGGAAATTAAATCGAGGAAAAATACCACGTCATTTTTTATGGAAAAGGAGGACACGTGCAAAGGATGGACACGAGGAAGCGCTCGAGGGCCAAAAGAGGGGGCCCCACGCGGCCCCTGTACCTGGCCGCGTGGGCCCACCCCAATTGGGCCTCGGGCACCGCCTCGCCTTCGGTCTTCGACGTACCCCCTCATATATACGAAAAAGTGGGTGCCCTAAGAGGAGAGGAGCTTTCGCGAAACACACCGCCGCCACCACCACGATCTTCGTTTTCGGAGACAGATTGATCCAGGATTTCTCCCCGGTGGAGGGATCCGGAGACCGTCTTCACCGCCATCTTCACCGCCTTCATCTCCATCGACCATGAGCTCCCTCTCCATCACCATGTGTGAGTAGTCCGCTGTAGGCATGTGAGGTGGATGGGGATTGGATGAGATTGATCATGTAATGATACCCGTTGTTCGAGATCTTAGGGGTTTATCTTGAGGATATTTTTGTATTGTGTTGATGCACTTATGCTATACTTAATGCTTGTTACTAGGGCCCGAGTGGCATGATTTCAGTACTGAACTTATTTTGCTTCATCATATAATTGAGTTTGGTATTTATCTGCAAAGTGTATCACCTGCTATTATGTTGAACCTGCGAACCCTAAAAGTGACAGTATAGGGAAAACAAGGGGGAGATGTTTTAGTTTGAGGATTCTATGTGTTCATGAAGTGTTAATGCGTTGTTCCGGGCTATTCGAAAGGGTAGACCTTAATTACCTGTAGTTCCAAGTTGGCCCCGGTGAAATGGGCAGGTAGGACAATAGATGTTGTGCAAATTCTCTTGGTTAGTACGCACAACTAATTATGGAACACATACCTACATATATCGGAGTTAGAGATAAGTCCCATTGCTATTATATCTTATTATATGATCAATCTTATTCATGCAACACCCCGCTATCACCTCATGCCTACGTTTTAAATCTCTGAGTTACACTTTCACTTTTCCGGTGAAAACTGGGAAACCCTTGTTCACTACTGCTGTTCTATTTGCTACTTGAATCATACTACTGCCATCACTATCACTGCTGCAAGTTTATTGATATACAGGTGTGGTTGAGAGTGACGCCTCAATTGCCAAAGTCTTATTGGTATTCTTGTGTTCCCATCGTGTCGAACTATAAATTTGGGTAATACTTCCCAACGAAGATTTCAGCGATCCCCTATACTTGTGGGCATCAAGACATTTTCTGGCGCCGTTGCCGGGGAACCTAGCTTTATTGGTAAGACAACTTGTTATCATTTATTTGCTGCATTTGCTTGTTCCCAACTATGGGAAAGGAAAAGAATACTCCGAAGGAAGTAAGGCCTTCAACTACTCGTAGAGGTACTGATTTGCCAAGTAGGCCAAACTTTTCACCTAATGTTGCTTCTGCTATTGTTGCTAAGAAGAAAGAAAAAGCTTTATCTAGTTCACCATTGTCTAAGATGTCTACTAGTATTGAAAATAATTTAATATGTGGTAGCATAGACAAAGAAGTGACACCTGAAACACTGAAACATCTGAGATAACTGAAACACCTGAATCTGCTATTATTGAAAATGTTGAGTCTGAATTAGAAGATAATGAATATTGTGATGATGAACATGAAACTTCTTCTGAGGAAGAGGATGCATTTACTATGGCTTTTATGGATTCGAATTTTGATAAATTGGATAAACTTGATATCTATAAAAATTCTCCTCTTGATGATTATTTCCCTGTTACTGAGAAAATGAATGCTCCAGCTATTAAAATTAAAGACAAAGATTATGAGTTTAGTGTTGATCCTGAAATAATTGAAAAAGCTGAGAAGTATAAGTTTTATGGGAGAGACAATGAGTTCCCTTTTGAACACATTGCTGATTTGCATGATTTATCTGTGTTATTTGGTAAAGATGAAATCCACCAACGCTATTATTTCTTAAAGTTGTTTCCTTTTACTTTGGGAGGAAATGCTAAAACTTGGTATAATCGTTTAGAACCTGGATGTATTACTAGCAAGGAGGAATGCTTGCAGGTATTTTATAATAAATATTTCCCTGCTGATAAGATTCATGGTTTAACTATTGAGATTAGCAACTTTTCACAAACAGAGAAGGAGGATTTACCCCAAGCTTGGGGGAGGTACAGTAAGATGGTTAGGAAATGTCCTACCCATGGCTTCAAGAATAATGAAATACTTGATATATTTTACAATGGACTAACTGAAAATACAAGAGGCTATCTTGATAGTATTGCAGGTAGTGTTTTCAGGGAAAGGACCGTTGATGAAGCAATTGAGTTATTGGAAACTATCTCTAGAAACTATGAAGATTGGAATATTGAAATAATAGATGACAGAGAGATATTTCCAGAGAAGAAAGGAGGTATTCTTGAATTAAACAATGAGGCAATGAAGGGAGCCTCCAAGGATATGAAAGAGAAGGGAATTAAAACCTCTCATCTTAAGGAATTATCTGAAATGGGTGTTAAACTTCCTATTGATCGACCATGTTTTCCAATCCCAGTCAATGCTATAAGCTCTTTGGAAGGTAATGAAAAGGTAACACCTCCTATTGATGTATCATATGTTAATGATTTTGCTTATCATAATAAACCTGAAGAGCATGATATTAGAATGAATATGATGGAAAACTCTCATAAAATTAAATTCCTTCGTGAAAATATAAATGCTAGTGTGGGAGAAGTTAGAAGAATTGTTAAACACTGTGAAATGATGAATAATCAAATTGAACAAATGGTTTCTCTTCAAAATCAATTGTATGAAAATCTTATTGAGAAGAAACAGGTTTGTGGGGTTAATACTAGAGGTGGTGCAAGTACTCAGGACCCTGACTATCCTGAAAACCATCCCAAGAGAAAAGAGCAAGAGGCTCTCAAAAGGAAATCTTCTGCAGGAAAATCTCCCAATGGAAACAAAGGCATTGATGATTCTCAAGAACAAGACAATGATATTTCTATTTCTGATGCTGAGACCGAAGATGATAATGTTGAAGAAGAGGAATCATCTCCACCTGAAGAAGATCAACATGAAGTTGAAAATATTGCAGAACCTGAACCTCCTGAAAAGGAAGACCCTCAACCATCTACTGAGAAGAACAAAAAGAAGAATCATCCAAATCCACAAAAAGGTAAAGAGAGGGATCCATGGGTACAAAGACCCATACCATATCCCCAAGAGGTAATGAAATCTTTGGATGATGCTAGGTTTGAGAAATTTTTTGAGTTGATTAAAAATTTATGTTTGCAAATTCCTCTTGTTGATGCTATTAAAATTCCTCCATACTCAAAATATATGAAAGATATTGTCACTAATAAAAGGAAGATACCTAATGATGCAATTACTGCTATGCTTGCTGATTATTCATTTGAAGGAAAATTGCCTGAAAAGCGTGGAGATCCTGGTATTCCGACTATTCCTTGTCGTATTAAAGAAACTTATGTGAAATATGCACTATGTGATTTAGGAGCTGGTGTTAGTGTTATGCCTTTTTCTTTATATAAGAAACTTAACCTAAACAAATTGGTTCCAACTGAAGTTTCATTGCAAATGGCTGATAAATCAACTGCTAAACCTATAGGTATATGTGAGGATGTTCCTATCTCTATTGCTAATGTGTTAATTCCTACAGACTTTGTTATATTAGAAATGCCTGAGGATGATAATCTATCTATTATTCTTGGAAGACCCTTTTTAAACACTGCAGGAGCTGTGATAAATTGCACTGAGAGCAAAGTGACATTTAATGTCAAAGGAAATGAGCATACTATCTATTTTCCCAAGAAGAATCCTGTTACAGTGATAAACAAGAGTGTGAATTCTATTCAAAGAAATACTATTATGATTGGAAGCTTTGAAATTGCACTACCACCTCCTGCACCAAAGTATGCTACCTTGATGATTGGAACTATTCCAATCAAATATGAGGTATCTTGAAACTCTTCTTTATATCTATAAAATAAGAATCATGTATTATATCTTTTGCATATTATTAATGAGACTTGATCAACCTCATTACTAATGTGGAAATGATGAAAACTTGATTCCCATAAAAATTTGTATTGCATTTTAATTTTATTTATCTTAGAATTTTAGAGTATATGCATAATCATAATTATTTCAGAGTTCAGAAATTCCAGAATATGAAGTTTGAAAAATTCTCTTTAGAAAATTGTCTCTGAAAATTCCAGAAAAATTTGGAGGTAAGTTATTTAACCAGAGGGACCATCTGCCAGAAGTGGGACACCAGGAGGCCACCAGGGACCAAAATGGGGTGTCCCACGCGGCCAGATTCCTTGGCCGCGTGGGACCCACCAACTTTGTCCCCAGGTGGTGTTAGGTGAGTGTCCTGTGCCCATCTCCTTCCCCTCGACAGAAAACCACTTCCAGGTATTTTTCCCAAATTTTCCCGAGCTCGTTCTTCCTGCTATCCTTGGATCTCCAAGTTTAGGGCAGATTTTTCAAATCTGTTTGGTGGGATTGCTCCTTGGTATGTGACTCCTCCACCCATCCAATTATTTTTTGTTCTTGTGCCTCATGTATGAAGTATTTTGCTGCACTAGGTGTCACCTAATATGCTTGAGAAATCCATGGATTTAAGTTTTCTAGTTGATATGGATGCATGATATTGATGTGGAGACTAGTTATGGATGGCTCAATGTTGTTTTAGAGTGCTACATCTTAATTTTTGTTGAATATTATTTATGGGCAGCAAGGTACCATGATGAACAAAGGCAAGGCATTGCTTGGGATGAGCTCAAGACCGAGGAGAAGAGCATCTAAAGTCTCCCTTAATTATGATGACAACCATCTTTGGGAGGATGATGCAGTTTTTGTGGGGAGAAGCTGAAGATCCATACAACTAGATGGCAAGACCCCATGTTCTTGAGCAGTGGGGGATAAAAGAAGACTTCGACACCTTCGCCAATGCAACTGGTTTGCTTGAGTTTGCCCAAAATCCACGAGGTACATACGAGGAACTCTCGCGAGAATTCCTCTCCACATTCAGGTTTGAGGGCCCTGAGATCTACAAGCACAGTAAGAAGAGTAAGGCACCCCTCCTACCTTTGTTTGTAAATTTACTATGAGGGGGGAGCGCCTTGTTATGTCTTTGGAGGAGTTTTGCAAAGCTATTGGTGTGGAAAACAGGGGTAGTTGGGATGAAACCCGTGCTGACTCCAACCAGGAGCTTGTTGCATTTTGGCACTCTATTTCTGTTAACTCTCATGATAGATTGAATAGGGGTAAATTTACTCATATACAGCACCCAAGTTTGAGATACTTTGCGTTGTTCCTTGCAAGAGGATTTCTTGCTAGAGACAACAATTCTGCTTGCACGGGACCAATGGTTTATTTACTTAAATGTGCAAAAGAAAACACCACATGTGAGTATAACTTGGGAGTCATTCTTGCTAGATCCTTGCATACGGCTGTGAGTAGAAATATTACTGATCAAACCCCTATTTATGCTGGTGCTATTGCTACTTTAGTGTATGAATACATTAAAGATGAAAGAGGTTATGGTGATAACATGGGTACTCCTGTGATGGAGTCCAATTTACTCGATTTTGCTTTGACTACCCGTATGGATATAAGTGTGATGCATGGGGATCATTATTGGTATAACTATTTGAGTACTAATGGACAAAGAGTGCCCATTAGGCTCCCCCGTGCTGACCTTTTTGACAGGAGTACCGGAAAATGGATTGTGGAAGAGATGCCGCCTCAAGAGGAGCCACAAGATCCAGGGATGCAAGGCTACCAACCTCGAGAGGAGCCCCAAGACTCAGGAATGCAAGGCTACCCATATGGTTACTTCCCTGGAGGTGGAAGTGGATACAACTACTACCCGGGATACTAGCTTGATCGCAAGCTTGGGGGAGTACCTCTCTCCCTTTCCATTCATTGTGTTATATCACTGTTATCTTGTTATGTTTTAGTTTCTTGTTCTAAAAATCACAAAAACACAAAAAGATTTCATTTGTTTCTTTTGTTTAGTTACTTCTGGACATTTACTTTATGCATCTTAAAACTAAAAAGAACAAAAACATTTTCGTTTTATTGAATCCAAAGTGAAAACGGAGGTGCAGGAATTGCTGAAATCTGCTCACTGTTCTATTTTTCATATTTTCTCTGTAACTCCGAATGAGCTAAAATTTTAACCACTACTGCAACTTTTCATAACCTACACACCCGTAAATTATGAGATTTTTCTGAAGTGTCTAGGTAGGGTAAAAACAGTACTGTATGCAGTAGCATTTTATGGCAGATTTGAGTTTTTATTGCGCAGTTCAAATTGGGAGAGGAGAACAACAATGATGAGTTGATGTGCATGAAGTGGATGAAAGGTATGACACCTTTGCCCTGCTTATGTGGACTTTTTAATAACAGCAAGTGCGCACATCATAGTTTCTTTAACATCTAGGGAAGTGGTAGCAAATGTTTATCTTCTCCGTGTTCTAGTATGTTATATTATGATGCAAGTGAGATAATATGTAGCGACAACACTTGGATGTGAGTTGAGTAATTGTGGCTCTAAACAAAGGTCTACGCATCCCATTGTGCTTGCTAAACTTGCCAACCAAAGAATAAAAGAATTTTTCAAATGATAAACATGAAGTCATATGCTTGACAAGCTTAGTGGTTGGGAGTTAACTTAAATGTGCTGACACATGGAAAGCTTTCAACATTGCACTAAATTATATTTAGTTGATATCATGTACCTTTGTTTATGGATGCTTATCATGTGCGAAATAAATGTGGAAACTTAGTAAGTTTGGGAGTAGAATAATTGGCTAGAGAGACGCCTGGGCCGCCAACCTAAGCCATGCATCATTCATGGTGGAAATTTACAGCGTACCATAGTGAACATTCAGTGATGCACATCATAATAAAAAGCTATACAAATAGTAAATAAAAGAGTGCTGAGATTGTTCATTGTCTGTTTGTCTTGTCGTTTGGACATGGGCTTGTTCCATGTCTTGGGACAAGAGGTACCCCAGTTGACGCTCTTGATGACGCTTTTATTACTTGCAATGACTGAAAAACTCGAACTTGCCTAGTGACCAGAGTTGAGTAGCACATGGTGTAGGTACTCGTATTCACGGGGCATGAGACTTTCAACCTCTAGTTGGTCAAGCATATGAGTCATAATAGGGAACACCAAATGGTTTGATAAAACTGAGAGCAAGGTTGTAAGCACAATGAGTTCATTAGTCAATAAAAGAAAGAATCAAAAGATCTCAAAAATCTTGTCTTGATTCAATTAAAAGCGATGCAAGAACCTTTGTTTATTTCTACAGTTGGGCAAACTCATCCAAGTATTGACACTTCATGATATTTCTCTTGCAACATGTATAAATGCTTTAACACTGATTAGATATACCTTTGCTAGCATTTTGTTATTTGTTATGGAAATTATGTTTGAATACTTGTTGGTATTAAACGGTGTTACATATGCAATGCAAAGTTCTTGTCAAAGTCTTTTTATCGCTTCTGCACTATGTTTGAGTTGTTCGAGGACAAACAACGAGCTAAGCTTGGGGGAGCTGATGCACCTAAAATGCATCTACTTTTCCAAGCACTTTGCTTCATAATTTGCTCCGGAATCTTCCCATATTTGAATAAACCTGCTGAATCTGACGCTGTTTTTAGCAAAGTCTCGTTTCTGGTTATTTTTGCAGGAAATTAAATCGGGAAAAATACCACGTCATTTTTTATGGAAAAGGAGGACAACGTGCAAAGGATGGACACGAGGAAGCGCTCGAGGCCAAAAGAGGGGGCCCCACGCGGCCTGTACCTGGCCGCGTGGGCCCACCCAATGGGCCTCGGGCACCGCCTCGCCTTCGGCTTCGCGTACCCCCTCATATATACGAAAAAGTGGGTGCCCTAAGAGGAGAGGAGCTTTCGCGAAACACACCGCCGCCACCACCACGATCTTCGTTTTCGGAGACAGATTGATCCAGGATTTCTCCTCCGGTGGAGGGATCCGGAGACCGTCTTCACCGCCATCTTCACCGCCTTCATCTCCATCGACCATGAGCTCCCTCTCCATCACCATGTGTGAGTAGTCCGCTGTAGGCATGTGAGGTGGATGGGGATTGGATGAGATTGATCATGTAATGATACCCGTTGTTCGAGATCTTAGGGGTTTATCTTGAGGATATTTTTGTATTGTGTTGATGCACTTATGCTATACTTAATGCTTGTTACTAGGGCCCGAGTGGCATGATTTCAGTACTGAACTTATTTTGCTTCATCATATAATTGAGTTTGGTATTATCTGCAAAGTGTATCACCTGCTATTATGTTGAACCTGCGAACCCTAAAAGTGATAGTATAGGGAAAACAAGGGGGAGATGTTTTAGTTTGAGGATTCTATGTGTTCATGAAGTGTTAATGCGTTGTTCCGGGCTATTCGAAAGGGTAGACCTTAATTACCTGTAGTTCCAAGTTGGCCCCGGTGAAATGGGCAGGTAGGACAATAGATGTTGTGCAAATTCTCTTGGTTAGTACGCACAACTAATTATGGAACACATACCTACATATATCGGAGTTAGAGATAAGTCCCATTGCTATTATATCTTATTATATGATCAATCTTATTCATGCAACACCCCGCTATCACCTCATGCCTACGTTTTAAATCTCTGAGTTACACTTTCACTTTTCCGGTGAAAACTGGAAACCCTTGTTCACTACTGCTGTTCTATTTGCTACTTGAATCATACTACTGCCATCACTATCACTGCTGCAAGTTTATTGATATACAGGTGTGGTTGAGAGTGACGCCTCAATTGCCAAAGTCTTATTGGTATTCTTGTGTTCCCATCGTGTCGAACTATAAATTTGGGTAATACTTCCCAACGAAGATTTCAGCGATCCCCTATACTTGTGGGCATCAACTGGAACCACAAGTATACAATTCTTGAAGTTTGGTTTGTTGGCTCAGTCTATGTCTTCATTTGAGCTTTAGACACAAAGTCCATGCTCAGTCACTTAAGGTAGATCTTCATACAAATTAGCTAGGCGATCTCTGGCCTCCAAACATTTCTTGGTTCCATCACACCATAAAAACTTCCAAGTGATACTGAGCCATCTAGGAGGCGCTCAACCTCCAAGAGTAGCAAGTGTTGGTTCCTTTACTTGCATATTGCACCATTTATAAGTTTCTCGAATATTTCTCCCAAGCCCCAGTGAATCTCGTCAACGGAATCATATCCAATAATGGAAGTAAAGTGGAGAGAGATCTCAAACTAACAAGGTCAACAGAGGGGCTCCATGTCTTTCCCTCCCTTGATGTGGGAGTGGACTTATATAGGAGATTATCAAAAGTCCAAGTGTCCAACCATTATACACACAAGTTACATGCCGGGAAACTCCGAACCACAAAGTTCAGAAGTTCTAGAAAAGTGCTACTCCCTCCGTTCACTTCATAGCCCATTTTAGATATTTCAACGTGGACAAGATAGGGATCAGAAGTTCTAGAAAAGCGAGAGCCTCCTCCATGGCCTTCTGCAGCTCCTCGGCAGCCTTCTTTGCCATATCTGGTGATCTCCTAACCTAGGGGCCCTGATACAAAATGTGAGGTGTTCCTTCTCTCACACAGTGTATTTCAGGAAACATATGCCTTCGTTTTCTATTAGATTCTGCAATAACAAATGCTACACTACACAGACAACGAATTCCTACAGACTTAGCAACCAATGCTTGCACTCAACAACCTATGGTAGGACCTATCTATACACAAGTCCTAGCTTGCTCCATTAACCGACTTGACACAAACCGACTTGGGGAGCAACTCAAACTCAGCTTGTGCTATCTACTATTGTGTGTTCACAACATGCAGACAGTTGCAAACCTTGCAAGCCCAACCAGTACACAACCTATGTGCATTGTTCACACTCATGACACAACTCATGTGCACTGTTCACATTACAACCAGCACACAACCTATATGTGATGTTCACACTACAGCCTGCACACACCATATGTGTGCAGGTCACATCATGACAAGATTACACATATGCCAACACTCATCTAGGTCCAGTGCCCCTCTTGATGTTTTTTTTCCTACAACTGAGGATGGAACCATTCCGCTAACGGAACACATGATGAACTCATTAGTCAAAGTAATTGAGGCCGACCCATGCTTGAGCTCTTCAATGCTATTCATCACATGGCTGTCCGATGAAACATGATGGCTAGAACTGTGCCAAGAGCTTCCTATCTCGCACTGGATGGGAGAGCTGAGCCACGGTGATGCTTTTCAGAAGCCACAAGTCACCAACACCCCCAAAGATCCTTGAGTTGAAAGAGATTGTCGTCTTCTACTTCGATGTGCTACTCGTCGGTGATATATGTTGCTCGTATTCCGTCATGTGCTACCAGTTCCCATCTGCAGCGAACTACCACTTATGTCCTTTAATTTTTGTTGCGATCCTATGCTCTCCAGCCAAGAAGTTGATACCACCTTAAACATGCAAGGGTGGGGGCTATTAGGGACCAAGTGTAACCTAGTACCGACAAATTAGACTATAAATGAATCAAAAACTATTAATGAAAAGTACACGACATGGTAAGTCAAGGGATGAAAGTTAGTTGTACCCTCAATTGGCCAAAGCTCCAAAACTACAATAGGAAGGCATGTGGGTGATCATTCAGACATTGCCCTTTATTGTAAAGAATGGATTTCCCAAATGGGCGGCAGCAAGGGCACGTGATGTATTGTTCCTTCTTTACAGGTTCTCGTTTCCCAGGTAATTGTTAGGGAGCAACTCGGGAGATAGTTTTCTGAGTGACGGCGTTTCTTTTCATATTCGGTTTATCAATGGATTTTTATGTCTTTGTTGTTTTTCTGTAGCAACCGTTCACTGAAATATTGGCACATATCCTCATTGGATACTTGTGCCCCGGACGACCATTGGCTAACATGATTTTTGAATTGTATAGTTCGAGAACCCTCGAATACACTCTTGGAACTCTTGCATATTTCAAGTTTGGATTTTACATGAAGATCCCTCCACGAGAAATGTTCGTTGCTCAGGTAATGAAAGAAAAGAAAATGGAAATTATATGCCACTTATATCATTTTTATTTGCTAATTTTGTTTACCTTGTTGTTATCGACTGCTTACACTTCTTATATGCTTTGTTTCTCCAGGATAATTATTACCCCATTTCTAGTTAGTTGGATCAGTTTAGAATTGTACTTTGAAATTTCAAAATATGACTATGTGCATAACAACATAAAATAGCATTTTTTATTTTGTGAATGAAATATAGTAAAAAATACTTCTAGTGCCACGTTATGAATATTGAAAACAATGAATGCTCTTATATATGTTTTCATTTTCACTATACTTCAATAATATTATTAATTGACGATGTGGTAGTGAATATAGTAATTAATGCTTCCTTGTTATAGTACTCTCATCAGTCTATCCACAAAGCTAATTGTTTGTTGAGTCCGCTCATCCCTCCATCACTCTACTAAGAAGCACTCATGCGCACAGATGATCCAAGAGTACTACATTTTTATCCACCTGAACATCACGATGTTAGATAAGATGACCAACCTTGACTGGTTGCAATTCCGGACTTCCTTCTCCCTGCCATGGTCGTCATTATTGGCACTTGGCACAACACATGACACGCCCACAATTGACCAAGAACAATTTCTAGATTCTAAAAGGTGAGACCAATCTAATCCATTGTTCCTAATAACCTAAGTTAGGAGTGGTGTGACCGCGACAAGGGATTTGGGGTGCACAATAGGCGGGACAAAGCTTGGGTGGTTGTCGTGTCTCGGGTCACGGACACTGGGAGTAGGTGATACCCCCTTTTTAGGTTCGGCACGGGGTGCGAAGGAGGCTGGAAGACGCCTCACCCGGGAGCAAGACCGTCAAGTTCTTCGTCGGGGCAAGCAACGCAGAGAGACACACAGGGTTTACCCAGGTTCAGGCCGCCCGGAGGCTAAAAGCCCTACTCCTGCATGTCTGGATTGAAGTGTTCATCATGGAGTGGTGTACAAGGGTGTTCTGGGTTGAACCCGACAGGATTCCGGCCGGAGGTAGACGGAGAGCAGATCCTGCCCGGGGGAGATCACCTCTCTCTCTACCTTCCGAACCCTAGTCTAAACTTGCTCGAGCTCTGTCTCTCGCTTCGACTCGACCTGTCCTCACCTCGGTGCCATGGTCCTCCTTTTATAGGCTAAGGGGATCTGACATGGGCACGCGAGGGGCGTGAGGGGTTTTAGGCGGGAAAACCCCTCGGCGGTTCTTGGAGGAGACGTGGCCTATTCTCCTCCAAGCGTCATCTGGAGGGCGGCGCGGTCGTCCGCCCTTTGGGAAAGGTGGGACAGGCTAAAGCCTGTCCGCCCCACCAGCTGTGCTCGTGGCGATGTCACCAGGGCGCGCCCTTTGTCTTGGCGCCCAAGTCTTCTACCAGCTTCCGGCGAGCTGGCGGTCTTATCCCTTCGGTGGTACGGATGGAGGACCCGGGGTGCACCTGGCCTCCTGCCGGGTGCACGGACCCGCGGGTACTCCGCCTTGCTCTCCGGGTATCAGGTGACCCCGGAAAGGTCGCCTGGTCCTTAGTTGCAGCGCGTTGTCGTCGAACTTGTTGGGTATCCTTGGGGCAGATGAGTCGACCCATCTGTTGATCTTGACTCCTTGCCTTGTCCATCATCTTGGTGGGCCCCAATGGTGGACCCACTTTGGTAGCATCAGGGGAACCCCATGTTCCACTGCTGCGACAGTAGCCCCCGGGCATGGTCCCGGGAGCTCTTGCTTCAACTGCTACCGGGGCCATGGCCAAAGAGTTGGCCAAAGTGGGTACCCGGCGACTTTTCTTGACTGACACGTCCAATCCACCAGAAGGTGGGACTTGGAGTTACTCCGCTCGGGGGAATAACTGCACCTGCCTCCTCAATTCCCGCTGCGGAGAAGTCGAGGGGGCCGTTGGAGAGAGAAGACGCCGCACGCTATAAAAACGGGCGAGCGCCTCGTAAATCTCCACCTTGTTCTTCCTTGAGCCACCGCTCCCTTCCCAGGCCAACAACTCCAATGGCGACAGGAAAAAGAGGGGTGGGACGTCCTCGTTCGTCATCAGTTGCGGCAGAGATCGGCTCCTCCACCCACGGCGGAGCAAAGCGCAGCCGTGGTGAGCGCGGAAGCCGTAGATCTAATGCTCCACCCTCGAGGAGTATTTTCCACACAGGCTTCGCCACGCTCGAGTTCGTTGTAGATCTGAAGCACGGGCCGCGGGATTGCCTCAGCCTGCCTGGTTCCTTCGCTGCTGCAGTGGAAGGCGAATCACACCCAGGCTTCTGGTTGCAGGTGGACGGCTGCCCCAACGGCCCCTCCTGGGTTTGGGTATACCATGCCGCCGATGGCTCAATGCTCCTGGGCAGGGGATGGAAAGCGTTCGCCCGCTCCCGTCGCGTAACCCGGGGGGCAGTACCTCGTGCTTCAATATGACGGGAAGACAACGCTCCTAGTGAAGATCTTCTGCGTAGATGGGAGCCGCTCGAAGTGCTGCATGGAGTATGAAGGCAGCTGCAGCTCCGGTTTCCATGACGAGGATGAAGATGAGGAATACTCATCGAACATCAAAGCCTAGGAAAGCCTGTCTTCCTGAGGATGAGGATCTCCTTCCTCAACGCCTTGCCGTCGTACTTCTGGAAGTAGCGTCTTCTATGGTACGGTGGTGCTCCTAGTTCTCCGGGAGCCGACCCTTTTGTTGCAAAAAGTAGCCCCCGGTGTAGTCCTTGTAATGAAGAAGAACTTGTTTCCGTCTTGTCTCTTGGCCTTCGTGCCGCGCTTGGTGTGAATGAGAACGGGTTTTTTGCAAAACACGCTCCCATCAATGCGGCAGCCGTAGCGTCGAGGGGTAGGTGGGGAGTGAAAAGGCCTATAAAAGCTCTTAGTCCCCAAACCTCTCAACGCATCTTCTCGTCTTGCTTCCTTCTGCTGCCCCGTCTGCCCCTCCGTAAATCGTGGAAGATGTCCAGTGACGCAGAGATGTCCCTTTCGGAGGTTTCGACGGCGGAGTCAGCCTTCCGGGGCGCGGCGGAGGCTCCCAGGGGAGCTGGGCCCGAGCCACCGGTGGGGACGGGGTCGCTCCTTGATGCATGTAAACTGCATACATGAACTTTGCACTTTAATTGCTTATATTCCAATCATATTTGCATCATATAAGGGTTATATCAATGTTTTATAATGATTTTTGGGAATATTCATTTATTTCCTATTTTTATGGAATTAACCCTGCACAGGCAGAAAACCCCGTTTTCTTATTTTAATGTTTCAGGGACCCAAACGTCAACGAAATCACCTGGAAATTTACGGGCGTCAATATTTGGAAGGAAGAAGACCTGTGGGCGAAGGAAGCGAGCAAACGGAGGCTCGAGGGCCAAACGAGGGGGGCCCACACGGCCAGGTACTGTAGCCGCGTGGGACCCACCCATTTGGGCCTCGTGGCTCCGTTGCCTTCGATCTTTTCTCCACCGACATCGTCTTGACCTAAAAACGCCTATAAAAAAGGTCCCCCGACGTTCTCTGGAAGGAGCGCCGCACAAACACAGAAACACCGAAACGGAGATCAGGAGCTGCAGATTGGAGGGGGAAAACTCCGGCGGGGCGCTGCCGGCGTGGTCTCCATCTTCTCCATCGACTTCTCCACCGTCTCCATGATGAAGAGGGAGTAGTCCACCTCTGGACTATGGGTTTGTGGAAGTAACTTATGTATCTCTCCTCTCTTGAGCTTCACTAATTAGCACCGTATGAGCTGCTGAACATGATTACGGTCACCGTTGTAATACCTTTGTGGTGGATCTTTATGAGTTAATATATGTTTGAGATTGCAATGTTTGTTTCAGTTATGAGTATAGATGCATATTATGTACCCCGTTCTTGTCTACTTGTTTTGATCAAGCATGTTTATGAGAGCGTGTGTGGGGGAACGTGTGCATTAGTTGGAGTAACGGGGGGTGGCTAGTGCAGTGAACGTGAGAGAAAGTTCTGCGATCCACTTTGGTATCTTTACCTTACTTTGTTGCCTCACTAGGGATAAACTAAAATACCATGCTACCGGGGATGTGGGCGTGACCATTGCCACTACTCCATGACTAGATCTAGCATGTTCTTATTTTCACTTCATGTCATGATACTTAATGCTATACTCTGAGTTATCTTAATTACTGAGGTGTTATGATTTAGTTCGCATCTTGGTGGAGTATAAGAGAGGTTAATAACCAAAAGATCTCTATGTTAGGACGTGATGCCCATATATCTAAGTAACTTGTTATCAAACCCTGTGTTGCAATCTCATATGTTAACTGTGTGTGTTCCATTGTCTACCACTTTATAAAGAGAGAGTGCATTTGTGAAACCATGAACCCCAGTCCATTTTTAATCATAAGAAACACCTTTCCAACACCATATACCACTTTTCTATTTTCAGCCATCATTAAATCCGAAAATACAAAAATACTTTTCATCTTGCATACATCATTCAAAAACCCAAAAATATCATTTACCATTGCATCCACCATCATTGCATATTTATTTCTTGTTTGCATTGCATAACTATCCTGATATCATTCTTACACCTTGTGCTTGACAACCACAGGTGAGGTTGAGGACCAAAACATCTAACCTTGTTTTGTAGGTAACCAAAAGAAGGATAAGAAGATAAATCTACCACTTCAGATTCCCCGAGAGTTCGATATTAAACCCTCGAGTCACCCCTCGTGGGGAAAACTGTCTTCCACTTACTATACACTCTGCACTTGGAGTCTCAACCTAATCCCGTTTATTTTGCAGGTATCAAACTTGCTCTTCGGGACATCAAGACGTTTTCTGGCGCCGTTGCCGGGGAATCGTAGCTGAGAGATTTATCCAAGGGTGTGCATCATCGCATTCATCTCACAACAAAGTCAACGTCACCAACTTGTGCTAACACCTAAGCTTGGGGAGGTTGCACCTACGTGAGCACCATCTTATCCATCTTTACTTACAAAGCAATTTATTTGTTTTGTTAGTGTCATTGCATATCATATCATATTTATTTCAGTTTTGCATAAAAAATTAAAAATACCAAAAAAAAACTTGCTAAAATGAATCCTAGTGCTGAAATGAACAACTTTGGTCAATACTATGGAGAGTCATTGATGGATGCTTGGTATAGAATTAAGGACACTAGTAAAAATGGTGTCATTAAATATACTCCTGCCACTGTGATAAGAAACTTCTATAAAGGTATAGATGGCTGGTCGAAATGTTTTCTAGACTCATTGACTAGTGGAAAATTTGCTTCTGGAAATCCCTCACATGCTAATAATTTGATGGAAAATTTATTTGGGAATTCTATAGAATCCAAATATGAAACTGGGATCAAACAACTAAAAGCTTCTATGGATAGGTCAACTTTATGTCTACAAACTTATATGGAGGACTATCCTACTAAAAATGATTTGCATTCATTTATCCTTCATACCAAGTCTAGGATGAAAAAGACAAATAACACTCTTTCTGGAATCTCTTTGAAAATGGAAACAATATTGAACTATGCCAAGTCTAAAAAGAAGTTGACTAGGGAATTGAATGAAAGAATATCTTCTATGCTGGAACCTTTAGATAGGGATATTAAGAATCATGTTGAAGAGGAGGATGACCTCCAAATAGCCTTGAATCTTGCTTTAAAGAAAAGGAATGAGAATCTTGCTTGGGAAGAAGTTGAGGAAGTTAAAATGCTTAATGAAGTCAAGGATCCTTTGCTTGACTTAGAAAATTGTAGCTTGCATGAATTAATATCTATCTTACAAAAATTTGCAAGTGATCCTTCCATCAACACTAACCAAGCAGGTTTTGGTTCTTATATTGCTAATCATGTCTTGAAAGAAAAGATTGCTAGGTACAACCAAGAGGCTATGATACCACCTAAGCTTGGGGATATGTGGATACCTAAGGTACTAGTAACTATTGGAAAAGAGACACACCATGCCATACTTGATCTAGGATCTAGTGTCTCTGTTTTATCTAAAGAACTATATGAAGTGCTTGAATTGAAAAATCTTGAAAAATGCTCTATTGAACTAGCACTTGCTGATGACTCTATTAAACATGCTTTGGGAAAAGTAAGTGATGTTATGGTAGAGTTACATATGACTTTTGTGCCTGTGGATTTTCTAATCATGGATATGGGGAATAAAACCTCTAGTCCTATTATTCTTGGAAGACCTTTTCTTCGTACCACAGGTGCTATCATTGATTCAAAGGAAGGGAATGTAAAGTTTCAGTTTCCACACAAGAAGTGCATGGAACACTTTCCAAGGAAGAGGGAACCACCAAAGTTCAAGCTCCCTCATGAGCTTCGTCCACAATAAAACAACAAGTAAGAAGCCTAGCTATATGGCTATAAAGAAAGCGCTTTGCGGGAGGCAACCCGGTTATTTTTATGTGTGATTTTTTTGTGTCCTCTTGCTGTAACAAGAGATTTGTGTTAGTTAGGTTCTGGAGTTTTAATAAAGTGCCAAGTTTTACCCTTTTTGGTTTGAAAAAGTTGCTTATAGCGTTCGGAGATTTTATTCCTGCACAAGTCAGTGCACGGTATGATTTTTAATTCTTATTCTGTAACTCCGAATGAGCTCATATTTGAACTGTAGTTGCAACTTTTCATCCTCTGTATGCATGAATTTTTTCGGAATTTTTCGAGAAAGTTTGGTAGGGTAGAAAAATACGTTTTGCTGCTGCTGTTTTTCTGGACAGATTCTGTCCCATTTTGTTTGATGCATGCTTTGAGCTTTTAAGTTGAATCTTTTTGATCCAATTGAGTTTATGAGTAGGCATACAACATTATACACTTTCTGGACATTCATATGAATTTTTGTTCAAGGATTATATGCAGCAAGGAACCTATTTGTTTATCACTATTAATGCACCCCACAGAAAAGAGATGGGAGAAACGGTGTTTTGAAGTTTTTTCACAGGGATTGGAGGAGATGCACCAAGAGCTATCCAAGGATGGTGAAGACCATAAGCTTGGGGATGTGAAGACAACCCCGCTGGACCTACACACTCTCGGTTTGCACACGTCCAACTTCTGTTTTTCGATCGAAACACTTTATCGCATAAACTTGGAGCGTCGTTTTTGTTTTTGTTTGAGTCTTGAGAGACCACCACACTATCAATTATATATGAGAGAGCTACTGGAAATATGGGTTGAAATATGTTGGATGCTTTTATAAGATTGGGAAAAGGGATGTTTGACTTGATTTTTAATGATACATATAGTTGCATGATTCATGAGCTTGTTTATGAGTAATAGTTTGCAAATTCTTTTTGTAGAGCTATCACTTATTCATGTTTTGGTGCTGATTGTTATTTTACTTGGTTTAACATGGATTAGTTAGTTCTATGGACACTCATGCATGCATCTAGATGGTCAACTTTCTCCCTTTTGCTAGCCCAAAAACTCCAACAAGCAAAAACTTGTTTCCAACACCTTCAACCAAAGTTATTCCAGTGAGTCCACCATATCTACCTATTGGCTTTATGCTATTCCGAGTATGTTTAACATGTTGTTTGTGTTATCTTACCTCTGAATGAAAATGTTTATGTTATTGATTGCAATGGAAAAAATTGGTTATATAGCTCTCACGAACTTGATGCACAATGTTCTTTTATTTGCATAATAAAACTTGACCCATTGTGATTAAGATTATGATGTTTGTGGCTTGATGAATGTTTTGGGTTGGAAGTTAGCCCATATGTGCTGTCACATGGCAAGCTTTCAACACGCTCTTCATCTCATTTAGTTGATATCATGTGCTTTTGTCTATGGATGCTTATCATGTTGAAATAAATGTGGAAATAGAGTGAGTTTAAATGAGTTTGTGTAAATGGTTAGAGAGACGCCTGGGCCGCTAATCTAAGCCATGCATCATTCATGGTGGAAATTTACTTACATACTATGGTGAACCTTCTGTGATACACCTTGCAATAAAAAACTATTCCAAATGGTAAATAAAAAGGGTGTTGAGATTGTTCATTTTGTTTGTTTGTCTTGTCATTTTGATATGGGCTTGTTCCATATCTTGGGACAAGAGGTACCCCAGTTGACGCTCTTGATGATACTATTATGCTTACAATGATATTTAATTGAACTTGCTTTGTTTCCCAAGTTGAGTAACACATGGTGTAAGTACTTGTATTCAAGGGGCATGAGACATTCAACCCATTCTTTATCAAGCACACTACTCATATTTGCTTTCACTTTAACCTTAATCATTCAAGATGCTATGATAGGGGCAATGAGAGCTTGACACCAATGAATACCTTATTGCAATCATTAACTTAAGTAGAAGAGTTTGGAAGTTGGATGAAACTTATGCATGCTTTACCTCTACTCACATATACATCTTTCCAAAGTGTACACCTATCATATTCAGATTTTCATCTACACTCTATGACCATTGTAGGATGTTCTACTTATCATTATGCATACATGTGTTCCATATTACTTGCTACCATGTTACACTTTGTGAACTATCAATGAACATCCTTGTCTTGAATACTTGATATCACTTCATAAACTATTTGCATATTGCTACTCCTTTGAAGAATGAATCATTTGACTATATGTAGCAATAGTAATCATCTTTGATATCATTGTTAAGTATTAAATTGCAAAGTCCATGTTAGTTTTATCATCTTCATACTCGAGGACGAGCATGGATTAAGCTTGGGGATGTTGATGCATGTAAAATGCATACATGAACTTTGCACTTTAATTGCTTATATTCCAATCATATTTGCATCATATAAGGGTTATATCAATGTTTTATAATGATTTTTGGAATATTCATTTATTTCCTATTTTTATGGAATTAACCCTGCACAGGCAGAAAACCCCGTTTTCTTATTTTAATGTTTCAGGGACCCAAACGTCAACGAAATCACCTGGAAATTTACGGGCGTCAATATTTGGAAGGAAGAAGACCTGTGGGCGAAGGAAGCGAGCAAACGGAGGCCGAGGGCCAAACGAGGGGGCCCACGCGGCCAGGTACTGTAGCCGCGTGGGACCCACCCATTTGGGCCTCGTGGCTCCGTTGCCTTCGATCTTTTCTCCACCGACATCGTCTTGACCTAAAAACGCCTATAAAAAAGGTCCCCCGACGTTCTCTGGAAGGAGCGCCGCACAAACACAGAAACACCGAAACGGAGATCAGGAGCTGCAGATTGGAGGGGGAAAACTCCGGCGGGGCGCTGCCGGCGTGGTCTCCATCTTCTCCATCGACTTCTCCACCGTCTCCATGATGAAGAGGGAGTAGTCCACCTCTGGACTATGGGTTTGTGGAAGTAACTTATGTATCTCTCCTCTCTTGAGCTTCACTAATTAGCACCGTCTCCATGATGAAGAGGGAGTAGTCGCGGAACTGCAAGGGATGTTCGACTCCCCCGTGAAGGAGCAACATCTACGTGCGATCGCTGCCATCTACGGCAAGACAGTGCCGGCGGATCGTGACCTGATGGCGATGGGCAGCAGGGAGGTTAGCGCGTGTTGAGCGTGTCGTCGTGTGGCTGTTGGTGTCCAAATTCCTTTATGGATATCAATCCTGAGCTGCTAGGGTGGAACATCCGCGGTCTGAACGATTCAGACAAGCGTGATGCTGTTAGGGAGTTCGCGACTTCGGCGATGGTTAATCTTGTATGCTTATTGGAGACCAAAGTAGCTGTAATCGATCGCTTCTTCGTAATACAATGCTTGGGCCGTTCTTTGACGGCTTCGCGTACTTGCCGCGGAGGAACGCGTGGGGGTATCCTGCTTGCGTGGAAAACATCTATTCTGGATGTGACCAACATTGTGATGGATACCCACGCTATCACGGGTGAAGTTCATACTAAAGATCAGGGAGATGGTGGCTAACAGCGGTGTACGGGCCGCAGGGTGAAGAGGCCAAGACTCAGTTCTTAGAGGAACTTACTGAACGACGGGCTCTCTGCCCTGGGCCTTGGCTAGTCTTGGGTGACTTCAACATGATCATGCGGGCTGAGGAGAAGAACAACGCAAATATCAACAGACGCATGATTGCCAAATTCAGAGATTTCGCAATTAGGCACGACCTGACGGATCTGTACCTTCACGGTAGAAAATACACGTGGTCTAATGAACGACGGTGCCAACGATGACAAGGATCGATCGCGCGCTGGTCTCGGTGGATTGGGACCTGAACAGTCCCGATAGTGTGCTACAGGCATTGTCGTCCAACGTATCTGACCACGCGCCGCTGCATTTGTCTCTGAATGCCGCGTTCCGACCCAAGAAAAGGTTCAAATTCGAGGTGTTTTGGACCAAATTGGAGGGATTTGAGGATGCTGTTCGTGAAGGCTGGTGTGTAATGCCGCCATTGTGGATCCTTTCCAATGCCTCGATGCTCTGTTGCGCAACACAGCGGCTCACCTGCAATCATGGGGGCAGCGTAAAGTCGGCAATGTAAAGATTTAGATTGCGATCGCCAATTCTGTTATTCTGAAGCTCGATGCGGCGCAAGATAGGCGGCTACTGACGGATGGTGAGATCTGGCTTCGGAGATTACTGAAGCAAGCTGTTCTAGGCCTGTCGTCTCTGGAAAGAACGATCGCCCGACAAAGATCGCGGATGAATTGGCTCAAGGAGGGGGATGCGAACACCAAACTCTTCCACATGGTTGCGAATGGCAGGCGCACCAAGAATTACATCCCCGCCGTCACTGTCAATGGTGAAATTGTGACGGATCAGAGCCGCAAGGAGGAGGTTTTCTTTGAAGCATATCAGGAGCTGTTGGGTTTGGTGCACAACAGAGAGCACACGATCGATTTGGAGCAGCTTAACATACCCCATGCCGATCTGCGCGATCTGGAGCGCATCTTCACCAAGGAGGAGGTCTGGGAGACGATCAAGGATATGCCCGCCGATCGAGCACCTGGGCCGGATGGGTTCTGCGGCCTCTTCTTTCAGAAAGCCTGGGAGATAATCAAACACGACGTGATGGCAGTGCTCCTAAAGCTGTTCGTTGGGGACGGCAGAGGGTTTGGTAAACTGAACAGGGCTTTGATCGCGCTTATTCCGAAGAAGCCAGATGCTACCACCATTGGTGACTACCGCCCGATCAGTCTGGTTCACAGCATTTCGAAGCTTTTCGCCAAATTGATCGCCAACAGAATCAGACCTCGGATCGGTGAACTGGTTAGCGCCAATCAGTCCGCGTTCATTAAAGGGCGTAATCTGCACGATAACTTCCTACTCGTCAGACAGTGGCCAGGAAAATCAAAGCACGGAAGAAGAAAGGTGTGCTGCTAAATCTTGATCTCTCTCGCGCTTTTGATTCCCTCTCCTGGTCTTTTCTGTTTGAAGTTTTGCGCAAGATGGGTTTTGGAGATGTTTTCCTGGGGTGGATTGCAATTCTGCTGCGCACGGCCAGCACCAAAATTTCAGTTAACGGAGTCCCGGGAAGAAGAATTCATCATGCTCGTGCTTGAGGCAGGGCGACCCGGTCTCGCCCACGTTGTTTGTGCTGGGATGGAGGTTTTTACGGCGCTGATATCGGGTGCGGTGGATGAGCAACTACTGGATCCGTTCCCCGGAATTACCGCCTTGCAGCGAGTTTCCATCTATGCGGATGACGTGGTCTTGTTCCTCCAACCACGGATTTCGGAGATGCGAGCTGTTCAAGGGGTCCTGCGGGTGTTCGGAGAAGCGTCGGGGCTGCTTGTTAACTACTCCAAGACCACGGCCACACTGATCAAAGGGACAGAGGAGGACAAGGACTTGGTTCGGGATACCATGAATTGTAGAATCGAGGAGTTCCCAATCAAGTATTTGGATTGCAATTGGCGCTCCGCCCGCTTACAAAGGACGAGTGGCAGCCTATGATCGACAAAGCGGTGGCTTTCATGCCGCCTTGGCAGAGGGGACTCATGGCGAGGGAAGGGCGCCTGGTTCTGGTGAAAACTGTGATCGCCGCCAAGCCAATTCATCACCTGCTCGTCGCGGAAGCGCCGCTGTGGGTACTGGAGGAGATCAACGGATGGATGAGGTCGTTTTTATGGGCAGGAAAGGATGAAGCGAACGGCGGCCAATGCCTAGTCGCTTGGGAGAAGATCTGTCACCCAATTGAGTTCGGCGGGCTGGGTGTGATCAACCTGAGACTGCAGGGGCTCGCTCTGCGCACGCGTTGGGAATGGCTACGACGCACTGACTTGAACAGGCCGTGGCAGGGCTCCCAATGCTGAAAAACACGGAGGCGGCCGAGGTTTTTCAGAGCTTGGTTAGAATCAAGGTAGGGACGGGCAACACGTCCTTTTCTGGAAGGACTGCTGGATCGAAGGACTTTCGGCGAAGGACATTGCGCCGGCGATCTTTGATGCTGTCGACACGAGGAAGAAAAACAGCAGAACAGTAGCAGAGGGATTGCGCGATCACACCTGGATGAGTGACATCGGAGAGCTGCCGGCGGAGACGGGAGCAACCCAACTTCTGAACTTGTGGATTCAGACTGTAGGAGTGCAGTGCAGAGCTGGTGAGCACGACTCCTTCTCATGGCCCTGGTCTGCTAGTGGTCAGTACACGGCGAGCTCGACCTACAAGATGCTGTGTCAAGGACGCATACGTTCAGCTACAGCGCAGTGCGTCTGGAAGTCCAAAGCATCGCCCAAATGCAAAATTTTCATTTGGCTGGCGTTGCAGCACAGGGTTTGGACGTCGGACAGAAGGGTGAGGCATGGCCTTCAGGATACCATTTCTGCTTGTGCCAACTGCCTACAGGAGGACGAAACGATCGAGCACGTCCTCATGCATTGTGCGTTTGCTAGAGAGACATGGTATGAGTGCTTCCATCGTGTGGGTATCGGAGTACATGTCCCTTTGCCCACGGATCTTTTGGAGCCGTGGTGGCTTAGGGAGCGCAAATGCTTTCAGAAAAAGGAGCGTCAGAGGTTCGACACGGTGGTGATCCTCGTCTGCTGGTCCATCTAGAAGCAGCGGAACTCTCGTGTGTTCAACAACCTCCGACAGCAGCGGACGGCGTTTCAGCTCGCTGGTCAAATTTTGGACGAGTACCAGCTCTGGATGAGAGCAAGAGTAGGGGTTAGTGTTGGTGGTGGTGTGCAAAACAATGTAGCGAGAGAGTAGCGTTGAGTTCTGGATGTTCCGGTGTAAAAACGGATCCCTTGTACGCAAGGGTGAAGTTCTCTTGTAAACATTTTCTGCCTTCTATAAAACTATGGTGCGCCTTGGTGCACTCTTAAAAAAAAACTAATTAGCACTGTATGAGCTGCTGAACATGATTACGGTCACCGTTGTAATACCTTTGTGGTGGATCTTTATGAGTTAATATATGTTTGAGATTGCAATGTTTGTTTCAGTTATGAGTATAGATGCATATTATGTACCCCGTTCTTGTCTACTTGTTTTGATCAGGCATGTTTATGAGAGCGTGTGTGGGGGAACGTGTGCATTAGTTGGAGTAACGGGGGGTGGCTAGTGCAGTGAACGTGAGAGAACGTTCTGCGATCCACTTTGATATCTTTACCTTACTTTGTTGCCTCACTAGGGATAAACTAAAATACCATGCTACGGGGATGTGGGCGTGACCATGCCACTACTCCATGACTAGATCTAGCATGTTCTTATTTTCACTTCATGTCATGATACTTAATGCTATACTCTGAGTTATCTTAATTACTGAGGTGTTATGATTTAGTTCGCATCTTGGTGGAGTATAAGAGAGGTTAATAACCAAAAGATCTCTATGTTAGGACGTGATGCCCATATATCTAAGTAACTTGTTATCAAACCCTGTGTTGCAATCTCATATGTTAACTGTGTGTGTTCCATTGTCTGCCACTTTATAAAGAGAGAGTGCATTTGTGAAACCATGAACCCCAGTCCATTTTAATCATAAGAAACACCTTTTCAACACCATATACCACTTTTCTATTTTCAGCCATCATTAAATCCGAAAATACAAAAATACTTTTCATCTTGCATACATCATTCAAAAACCCAAAAATATCATTTACCATTGCATCCACCATCATTGCATATTTATTTCTTGTTTGCATTGCATAACTATCCTGATATCATTCTTACACCTTGTGCTTGACAACCACAGGTGAGGTTGAGGACCAAAACATCTAACCTTGTTTTGTAGGTAACCAAAAGAAGGATAAGAAGATAAATCTACCACTTCAGATTCCTCGAGAGTTCGATATTAAACCCTCGAGTCACCCCTCGTGGGGAAAACTGTCTTCCACTTACTATACACTCTGCACTTGGAGTCTCAACCTAATCCCGTTTACTTTTGCAGGTATCAAAGCCTTGCTCTTCGGGACCATCACTCCTCGACCTCGGGTATCCGTGGTTTTCCCAGCGGTGGGGAACATCGCTGGTCCGGCCGCCATGGAAGCGTCGGTGGCGCTGGCGACCCGGAAGGACATCATCAAGATGAACTTGTGGAGAGAAGCTGCAGGCAATCCGAGATTGATCCGCCTTCTCCGCGACCTTGACGATGTCTTCAAGGTAAATCTTCCTTGGTCTTGGCAATACGATCTTTGGAAAAAATGCGTCTTGACCCGATCCCTTTCCTTCGTACAGGATGAAGAGGACATCATGGACAAGTTCGTGGACCACGTGCATCTCCTCTGCAGTCAGCATGTACCGGGGTTCGACCGGAAGTTCCCCGGTTCGTGGGATCCCTGAAGATCCTGCGCGAATGCCCTCCCTCGTCCCAGGCGTCCCCGGGAGTCCGGAGTTCACCCGGCAAGCGAGAACAACAGCAAGTTTGCACATCTAGGAACCCTGAGCTGGCCTTAGTAGCATAGGTTTATCATGTAATCAAGAAAGTTGCACGACTGAATGTAATTCAGAATTGTAATTCAGAATTTAAGTTCAGATGAATGCAACCTAGCCTCAACTCCCGGGGTCATTTCCCAAATCTTCCTTTGCACTAACGCGCTGTCAAGTTTTTAGAGGAGATCTCTTAGGTGCCAAGTACTCTGACTGCGTGCACGCAATAGCATTACCCCTAAGAGCACTATACCTTCCGGGCGCCTACTCCATTGTCCACGGGTACTAGGCCAGAGGGAAACAGACCGTTCGCCGGGTGGATGCATTACCCCCGCAAAGGCTCTCATCAACTTTCAAGCATGCGCAGGTCGATGGTATATTGACTCCGAGCGAGATGTCATGCCTAAATGCAGGATGCGAATGCAAGGACTTAGCTGTTTTCTGCCGTGTCCTCGATCCGTCCTATCCCTCCCGGTACCCAACTCCTTAGCCACTTTCCGCCGTCAGTTCCTGTCCCGGGAAGGCGCTGCACATAACAAACTTTCAGTAGGAAAGAATGGACCCTCTTTTTATGTCGTGATTGTGTTTCATCCGGAGCAACCCGCAAGCAAAGTTGAATGTGCATTTCTGTATTTAAGTTCGTTAAAACACAGCACTACCCGTTCACTCCTTTCTGCGACAGTACGGCACGATCGGGTGGCAGTGCCTACTGATAGGCCACTCGCGCTCGACCCGTCAGCCACCGGCACCATATCAGCCCCCTGCTTGGGTGTTGTTGCAGATAACACACATCTCGACATGAATTGAGGCTCACGGAATTGAAACACTTATCTCTTATTGCTTCGCGATGATTTCTTACACCCTATTACAGAACACTAGCCCCTTGGCGTGCTTAGCGGATTCGACGTTTGGCGATTCATGTTCGTAATTAGGGGTAGAACTTGCGAAGATTCTCGATGTTCCAGGCGTTGCCCTCCGGCCTGCCTTTCTCGTCTTCCAGATAGATTGCTCCGGGTCTCAGTGTATGAGTAACCCGGTAGGGTCCTTCCCACTTGCTTGACATTTTGTTCAAGCCCTCGAGTTTCTGTATCTTGCGGAGTACCAGGTCCCCGGGCTGCAATTCCCGAGACCGGACATGACGGTTGTGTAGCGGCGGAGCCCTTGCTGATATCGAGCAGATCGTAGTGACGCTCGACATCGAATTTCTTCTAGGAAGTTTATGCCATCAATCCTTTGCTCAGCTTGTGTGTCTTCATCATAAGCGAGTACCCGGGGAGATCCGTGCCTTAGTTCTATTGGCAAGACGGCTTCAGCTCCATAGACGAGGAAGAAAGGTGTTTCTCTAGTGGCTCGGCTTGGTGTGGTTCTGAGTGGCCATAGTACACTGGGTAGATGATCACTCCAATTCTTCCCCTTATTCTCCAGCTTATCAAATGCTTTTGTTTTCAGACCTCTTAGGACCTCCGCATTGGCTCGCTCCACTTGTCCATTGCATCTTGGATAGGATACCGATGCAAAGCACACATTGATGCCGAATTCTTCACAGAAGTTGATGAAGGCTCGGCTTGTGAATTGAGTGCCGTTGTCTGTGATGATCCTGTTAGGTACTCCGAAGCGGTAGACAATCCCCTCGATGAACTTGATGGCGGCCTGGGCCGTCTGGCGTCGTACTGGCATTACTTCAACCCATTTTGTGAACTTGTCGTACAGGACTGTCGGCCAGTAGAAACCCTGCTGGAAAGCCTTTCCCGCCAAAGATCTTGATGCAACATGACTTGAACATGTGCCTTCGTGGTTGTCTCGCAACAGTATTTGGCATTGTTCTCGTGGTATACAGCGGAGCTTGACTCCGTTGTCGCGTCGCCGGTAGAGTTCGCCGTCGATCAAGACGTAGAGCTTGGCTTGGCGAGCCACCTGCTCGGCATCGTGATCATCCTCCGGAAGAGCATGCTCCGTCATGTACTTGATGATGTTCAGGGCCCAGGGTGGGTGGGTTCTTTCCACCGCAGTGCCATTTGACCAAGGAGAAGCATGGCTTCCCTTGGTCTAGGACCTGCCGGGTCTTGTGCGCCTTCTGGGCTGGTTTCCCGGGTTGTCGAAGTAGACGGGTCACCAGCCCCAGTGTCGATGTAGACCTTGCCTTGAGCCTCTCGGGAGGCACAGAGGGTTGCCGGAGCACCTCAATGTAGATCCCGGGAGGCACTGGTTCTCGCTTGGAGGCCATTTGTGACAGCTCGTCCGTGGACGTGTTTTCATCCCTTGGGACGTACACGGCCCGGAAGCTGTCGAAGCGCCGCTGAAGCTTCCACACCTCCTCGACGTACGATGCCATCTGGGGGCAGGTGTACTCCTTGTTCACTTGTTTGATGACTAGCTGAGAGTCACCCTTGACGATGATCTTGTTGATTCCGAGGCCAACGGTAGCACGAAGTCCCGCAAGCAGGCCCTCGTACTCCGTCGTGTTGTTCGAGATGTTCTCCTTGTAATGCATCTGGACGACGTACTTCAGACGATCTCCCGTGGGTGAGATCAAGACAACTCCAGCGCCTCCTTGGCCTTTGGTGTAGGAGCCGTCGAAGTTCATGGTCCAGGCGTCGGGGTCTTCTTTCCCGGGAAGGCTGGATTCCTCCACCGGGTTGTCAAACGCTGTCTCAGTCCACTCCGCCGTGAAATCAGCCAGCACCTGACTCTTGATGTTGTTCGTGTGCTCGAACTTGAGGCCAAAGCCTTGAAGCTCCATGGCCTACCACGAGACGCGTCCAATGGCGAGTGGGTTTTCTAGTGGGCTCCTCAAGGGATACTTGGAAACCACGGTGATGGGGTGACTTTCGAAGTAGGGCCTCATCTTGCGAGAGGCGATGAGGATCGCCAGTAACAGCTTCTGCATCATGGGTACCGCTCCGGGCGTCGCGCAGCACCGAACTGATGAAGTAAACCGGATGCTGTACCTTGTGGGTTACCGAGTCCTTGACGGGCTCGGCTTCCTCCGGGTGTTCTGCCTCGAACGAGAGCGCGTCAGCCCCCAGTGGTGCTTCTTTTGTGACGTTGATTTCTACGTCGGTGGACACGCCGGGATCAGGGCCCTCTGGCCCTTTGTCACCCGGCTGCCTTTTCTTGCTTGGTTGCCCCGAGAGGACGTTCCCGGGACGCTTGTAGCTGGTCTTGCTTGGAGGAGCGCTGCGCTCTACCACGAGAACTGCACTGATCACCTGGTTGGTGGCAGCGATGTACAGCAGTAGAGGCTCCTTCTCTGTTGGTGCCACGAGGACAGGGGCGAGGCGAGGTAGCGCTTGAGGGACTGAAGAGCTTCTTCAGCCTCTGGGGTCCACTCCACGGGACCTTTCTTCTTGAGCAGTTTGAAGAACGACAGAGCTCGTTCTCCAAGCCTTGAGATGAAGCGTCCGAGTGCGGTGATGCATCCGTTGAGGCGTTGCACGTCCTTGACTCGCCTTGGCGCCTCCATGCGCTCGATGGCCTTGATCTTGTCGGGATTGGCCTCAATCCCCTGGTGGAGATCAAGAAACCAAGCAGCTTGCCGGACGGGACCCCAAACACGCACTTGTCGGGGTTGAGCTTGAAGTTTACCCGACGAAGGTTGTCGAAGGTCTCGTGCAGATCTTGAATGAGGGAGTCCTTGTATCGGGTCTTGACCACGATGTCGTCGATGTACGCCTCCACGTTGCGGCCCAGCTGGGACCCAAGGCATGCTTGCATGGCGCGCTGGAAGGTTGCGCCGGCGTTCCGGAGGCCAAATGGCTTCCGGGTGTAGCAGTAGCAGCCCTTGGGTGTGATGAAGGCTGTCTTTTCCTGATCCCCCACTGCCATCATGATCTGGTGGTACCCGGAGAAAGCATCCAGAAAGCACAGGAGCTCGCACCCGGCGGTAGAATCCACGATGAGATCAATCCGGGGCAGTGGGAAAGGATCCTTGGGGCAGGCCTCGTTTAAGTCGGTGAAGTCGATGCAGAGCCGCCATTTGAAGGTCATGGGCTTCGGCACCACCACAGAATTGGCCACCCAAGTTGGGTGCGGCACCACCTGGATGACACCGGCTTCTTCCAACTTGTCGACCTCGGATACGATGAACTCCAATTTTTCTTTGCTCTGCTTGCGCAGAACTTGCTTTACTGGCCGAGCATCTTCGTTGACCGCCAGTTTGTGCTCGATCACCTCCCTTGGTACACCGGGTAACCCGGACGCTTCCCAGGCGAAGACGTCTGAGTTTTCCTGAAGGAAGGCGACGAGCGCGCTTTCCTATTTGTTGGTGAGGCGAGCGCCGATGGTGATGGAGCGACTCCCGTCACTTGTCAACGCCACCTTTTTGGTCATTTGCGGATCTTCATGGAAGAATGCCTTCTTGGGAGTTGACGCCGAGCCTCCGGGGTATCCTCCGCCCCCGGAGAATGCACCGTCATCAACTCCTTGCACATTTGGCGGAACGTCCGAGGTCGCCGCCACCGTCTGGTTCAACTCCTGAACACAGAAGATGGCGTCGTCGACGTCAGCCTTGACCTTGATCACTCCCCAGGCCACGGGGATCTTCATCATGTTGTAGGCGAAGTGCGATACGGCCATGAACTTGGCCAGAGCCGGCCGGCCAAGTATGCCGTTGTACGGAAGCGGCGTGTCCGCTATGTCGAAGACGATGTCCTCGGTACGAAAGTTCTTCGGGTCACCAAAGGTGACCGGGAGCGTGATCTTTCCCAGCGGCCGGGTGATACTCCCATTCACGCCTTGGAACACACCGGTGTCTTGTAGGCGAGAAAAAGGGATTTACAGAGTAGCCAGCACCTTTGCAGTCAGTAGGTTGAGACTGGAACCTCCGTCGACCAGCATCTTAGTGACCCAGTAGTTGTGGATGATGGGCGACACAATCAGGGGGAGAGTTCCCACCCCGACCACGTTGGTGGGATGATCTTCTGGGTCGAAGGTAATGACTTGTCCAGACCACTCCAAGGGCTTGGGCGGTGCAGAAGCAACCGCGTTTAGCTCCCGGACAAGCCTTTTGCACGCGCCGTTGGACGGAGGCAGAGAAGCTCCCCCGTGAATGCACCCGACAACTCCGGTGACTGATGTCTACGCACGATTCTATTCTTGTAGACAGTGTTGGGCCTCCAAGAGCAGAGGTTTGTAGAACAGCAGCAAGTTTCCCTTAAGTGAATCACCCAAGGTTTATCGAACTCAGGGAGGTAGAGGTCAAAGATATCCCTCTCAAGCAACCCTGCAATTAAGATACAAGAAGTCTCTTGTGTCCCCAACACACCCAATACACTTGTCAGATGTATAGGTGCACTAGTTCGGCGAAGAGATAGTGAAATACAAGTGATATGGATGATTGCAAGTAGTAATTGCAATCTGAAATAAAGATGGCAGCAAGCAAACATGTAGCAGAACTTGTTGTAAACGGTGTTTCAATGCTTAGAAACAAGGCCTAGGGATCATACTTTCACTAGTGGACACTCTCAACAATGATCTCATAACTGAATAAGTAAAAGCTACTCTTAAACACTCTCTTATTGGATAACAAACACCATTCATTGTGTAGGGCTACAAAAGTACACCTCAAGCCGGAGTAAACAAGCGCCACAACGTCATAAAGGAGTCACACACGGTGCACACACTGTCACCTTTACACCGTGGAGAGTACCGGAGTTTGTATTAAAGTAACCTCTAGAGTGCATAATAGATAAAGAGTAACATCTACATATTCAACTAGATTAGCACAACTGAACACAAGTAAATACTACTCGGGATTATTCTCCTTCTTGATGAAGCAAGAGTACTATGCGTAGGGCTGCAAAAGCACTCCTCAAAGTCTGAGTAAACAAACACCACAATTCCCAAGAATAAGCCATGATAAATGTCTAAATTATTCATAGAGTCACACAAGTACCCACACTGTCACCTTGATACCGTGTTGTCACAATGACTCCAGAAACTAGACAAAATCACTTGAGTAGCATAAACATTATTAATGCAGAAGTACTTTTCTGAAACCAAAAACAGCAGAAAATAGGAACTGGCACTGTGTCATCTTGTTAATAGGTTAGTCCAGAAAATGCATAAAAGTGATATGAAGTGTATATAAAACATGTGCAATTGGTATAATATAAGCATGGAACATCAGAAATTATGGATACGTTGGAGACGTATCAAGCATCCCCAAGCTTAGTTCTACTCGTCCTCGAGTAGGTAAAACGATAACAACAAATAATTTCTGAGGAGACATGCTTTCACACAATCTTGATCATAATATTGTAAGGCATGTAAGCTGTGATCAAATCATTCAAGCAAATGTATATAGTTGATATCAAAAGATAAAGCAAGAGTCAAACAAGCTAAAAGTTTTCATGAACTATTGCTTCAAAGACATGAAACCGTACAAGGTTCATTAAAGATGATTTAAGTATCCAGCATAGGAGTTCTATCCTTCAAACCAAGCATCAAGTAAATTTTCATAACATAGAAGGATTCAGCCAAGTAAACATAAACATGAACGTCATGAATCAACTGTTTCGAAGTCTACTCAACCGGTGAGCGCAAGCATTTGGTATTGGCACCATGATGTTATGGCAAAGAGAACATTAATGGGGGTTTGGAAGGCCAAAGGAAGAAAGTCTCACAAAGCTATAAGTGATCATTAGACAAGAGGAAGTCTTATGATCGAAGCTATGTAAGGAGTAGTGATTGCCATGCAACGGATGCACATAGAGCTATATGTGTATGAAAGCTCTCTAATGGAACTAGTGGGGGTGCATCCAACTTGGTTGCTCATGAAGACCTAGAGCACTTTTGAGGAGCTCATCATTGGAATATACAACCCAAGTTCTATAGTGTAAATTCCCCACATAGTTATACAAGTAGAACATGAAAACTCTCTCACATGGAGTATAGGTGCTAAACATGAGCACAAATGATGACTATGAATAATGCAGGTGCCATAACATGAGCACAAGTGTGAACAAAGGATAGTAATGTTGCCCCCTTTTTCTTTATTCTTTTTTTTCTTTTTTCTTTTTTTTTTCTTTTTCTGTTTCTCTTTTCGATGGCTCAATGGCTCTTTTCACATTCAGGGGCAACATCCTAATACAACAACACACTTTTTGGTACAAATAACTCATAATAAACTAGACATGATGTATGAAACTGAATGCCTCTGCCAGTGTAGCAGGATATGCAATGATCTAGCGTAACATGGGTAAACCACACATCAGCTGTATAGAATCATGCAAAGCAATATGTATGTGATGAATGACAACAAGTCATGTAATGTAAGATGGATGTTGCATGGCAATATATCTCGGAACAGCTATGGAAATGCTGTGGTAGGTAGGTATGGTGGCTGTTTTGAGGAAGATGTATGGGCTTATGTGTAGGAGAACAAGAGGAAGTTCTCCCACGGGGTTGGATGTACTGGCGAAGTATGCACAACTCTCAATGTGAGCAGAAGGCAATGCACAGCACCGAAGAGGCTAGCAAAATATGGATGGTGGAAGTGCCAAAAACCGTAGCTTAACATTAGTCAAAAAGAACTCACAAGCTTATTGCAAACAACTAGCAGGTTCAACATTAAGAGCATGATTAAAATTCACTCCAAGAAGGGCCGTTCACGGCGGTACAAGTACCCCGTTAGATCCCTCGACCTTCAGCACAACTTAGTTACTACGATGAACTTTCAGACATGGAAAGCTATCAAATCCAACTACACCTTCAACAATTTTAGTATAGTTTGTAGTACGGTACAAGCTCAAAGACAACAATCCACTAATGTTTTAACTTAATTAACCAGCAAGCTTTACCATCTAATACCTCAAAACATTTGCAAAGAATCAAGTTATCAAAGTTTCAATGATCTACAAGACTATGCAAGTTTTTCATCATACCACTACCACATGTAGCATTTTCTTTTTCCAAGCAAACACCAATCAACTTATTTAAACATAAACTCTCCAAATGATAATATAATGCAGCAAGAGAGTGTTTATAAACACGTGCTAACAGCTCGAAGAGATGCATGAAAAACAGGAGCTAAAAGCACTGCAGTAGCTAGTTAAGAATACTCAACAAATATAAGTGAAGAACATGAGTATTCACATGAAAAAGCGGAGCGTGTCTCTCTCCCACACAAGGATTGCTAGGATCCGAATTTATTCAAACAAAACAAAAATAAAAGCACACAGACGCTCCAAGTAAAGCGCATAAGATGTGAAAGAATTAAAATATAGTTTCACTAGAGATGACCTGATAAGTTGTTGATGAAGAAGGGGATGCCTTGGGCATCCCCAAGCTTAGACGCTTGAGTCTCTTGAATATGGGGATGAACCACGGGGGCATCCCCAAGCTTAGCTTTTCACTCTTCTTGATCACATAATATCACCCTCTCGCTTGATCCTTGAAAACTTCCTTCACACCAAACTCAAACAGTTCTCATTAGAGGGTTAGTGCATAATCAAAAATTCTCATATTCTGTAATGAACAATCATTAAAGCTTCTGGACATTAGCTACAGCCACCAATGCTTTGTGGAGCAAAGAAATCCACACAAACATCGTAAAAGAGCGAATGCAAAACAAAAGGCAGAATCTGTCAAAAACAGAACAGTCTGTAAAGACGAATTTTTTCGAGGCACTTAAGTTGCTCAGATGGATCTGGCCAATAATGAAAGTTGCGTACATATCAGGAAGATGCGTGATTTTTACAGAATTTTTCGAATTTTCTACAGGGAGAAAAGCTCAAATTCGTGACAGCAAAAATCTGTTACTGCGCAGAAATCCAAATCTTGCATCAACTTTCAATATAGAACTTTACTTGGCACAACAATGCGATAAAATAAAGATACAAAGGAGTTGCTACAGAAGTGACAAAACTCCTTGACTCAAAGAAAATAAAAATAACAGCAAATAAAAACGATGGGTTGTCTCCCATAAGCGCTTTTCTTTAAAGCCTTTTAGCTAGGCATAGTGATTTTGATAATGCTCTCATATGTATAGAGTTGAATATAAGAGAGCATCAAAAAGCAAATACCAAACACATTTAAGTCTAACCCACTTCCTATGCAAAGGAGTCTTGTAAGAAAATAAATCAATAAAACAAAGTGACTAGCATAGAAGGCAAAACAAGTGCAACTTCAAAAATTTCAACATAAAGAGAGGAGACTTAATATTATTGTGATATATGAAGCCGTGTCTCCCTCTCTCATAAGACCAGTAGGTCTTAAAGTACCCAGCAAATAAAAGCAAATCAAGAGAAAGCTCAAAACTTTCATCATAAAGAGAGGTGGTTTAGTAACATAAAGATTTCTATAACCATACTTTCCTCTCTCAAAATAATTTTCAGCGGCATCATGAATAAACTCAACAATATAGCTATCACATAAAGCATTCTTATCATGATCCACATGCATAAAATCATTACTCTCCACATAACATAATCATTAGTAATAGTGAGAGTAAAAGTATCACATCCATCATTGTAATCATCATAAATTGGAGGCATAGAATAATCAAATGATTTTATCCTCAATAGTAGATGGACTGAGAATATCATATTCATCATTGTAAACATCATATATAGGAGGCATATCATAATCAACATAAACTATATCCTCAATAGTAGGTGGACTGAAAATATCACAATGATTATAATCATCATATATTGGAGGCAAAGTATTATCAAAGCAAATTTCCTCCTTAAAGCTTGGGGGACTAAAAAATCATATTCATCACAACTAGCTTCCCCAAGCTTAGACTTTTCCATAGCATTGCAATAATGGTGTTCAAAGAATTTATAGTAATACCATTGCTACCATCATGCAAACAAGCCTCCATAGGTTTTTTAATTTTCTCTCAAAAGCATCATGTCCTAATTCAATATAAAGTTCATAAAGATCTCTAATTTTTTTGTTGTTTTCCATTAAGCCTAACTAGTGAAAATAAAAACAAGAAACAAAAAGATATAATTGCAGAATCTAAAGGAAATAACTTCGAGCACTCACACACTAGCAACAATACTAGAAAATAGCTTTGTAGCCAGAGGATGTGAATACCTTTTACCTTACCTCCCCGGCAACGGCGCCAGAAAATAGCTTGATGTCTACGCACGTTCTATTCTTGTAGACAGTGTTGGGCCTCCAAGAGCAGAGGTTTGTAGAACAGCAGCAAGTTTCCCTTAAGTGAATCACCCAAGGTTTATCGAACTCAGGGAGGTAGAGGTCAAAGATATCCCTCTCAAGCAACCCTGCAATTAAGATACAAGAAGTCTCTTGTGTCCCCAACACACCCAATACACTTGTCAGATGTATAGGTGCACTAGTTCGGCGAAGAGATAGTGAAATACAAGTGATATGGATGATTATAAGTAGTAATGCAATCTGAAATAAAGATGGCAGCAAGCAAACATGTAGCAGAACTTGTTGTAAACGGTGTTTCAATGCTTAGAAACAAGGCCTAGGGATCATACTTTCACTAGTGGACACTCTCAACAATGATCTCATAACTGAATAAGTAAAAGCTACTCTTAAACACTCTCTTGTTGGATAACAAACACCATTCATTGTGTAGGGCTACAAAAGCACACCTCAAGCCGGAGTAAACAAGCGCCACAACGTCATAAAGGAGTCACACACGGTGCACACACTGTCACCTTTACACCGTGGAGAGTACCGGAGTTCATATTAAAGTAACCTCTAGAGTGCATAATAGATAAAGAGTAACATCTACATATTCAACTAGATTAGCACAACTGAACACAAGTAAATACTACTCGGGATTATTCTCCTTCTTGATGAAGCAAGAGTACTATGCGTAGGGCTGCAAAAGCACACCTCAAAGTCTGAGTAAACAAACACCACAATTCCCAAGAATAAGCCATGATAAATGTCTAAATTATTCATAGAGTCACACAAGTACCCACACTGTCACCTTGATACCGTGTTGTCACAATGACTCCAGAAACTAGACAAAATCACTTGAGTAGCATAAACATTATTAATGTATTCAGCGATACTAGCAATACACATGATCACATAAAGATCACACCATGGGAGAGAGAGATGAACCACATAGCTACCGGTAGAGCCCTCAGCCTCGGGGGAGAACTACTCCCTCCTCATCATGGGAGTCAGCAGCGGCGATGAAGATGGCGGTGGAGTCGATGGAGATGACTCCGGGGGCAATTCCCCGTCCCGGCAGCGTGCCGGAACAGAGATTCTGTCCCCCGAAACTTGTCGTCGATGGCGGCGGCGCTGCGGAACCCTTGGTGGAATATGACTTGTTGTTTTAGGGTTTACGCCTCGGGGGGAATAAATAGGCGAATGGGCGACGTCGGGGGCGCCTCGAGGGTTTGGCCGGCCTATGGTTTGGCCACCTCCTGGCGCTTCTTCGTCTCTCCTTCGGACTCCGTGTACGTGTTGGAAAAATAGGGACGTGGCCTTTTGTTTCGTGCAATTCCGAGAATATTTGCAGAAGTACTTTTCTGAAACCAAAAACAGCAGAAAACAGGGAACTGGCACTGTGGCATCTTGTTAATAGGTTAGTCCCAGAAAATGCATAAAAGTGATATGAAGTGTATATAAAACATGCAGCAATTGGTATAATATAAGCATGGAACATCAGAAATTATGGATACGTTGGAGACGTATCAGTGACTTCCTGGAACCTTCCGTTGTTACCGCCCTGAGGAGCCGGAGCTTCCTTGTTGTTGTTGGGGGCGACTTCTTGATTGTTCTGTTCACGACTGCCCTGGCCGCCGCGTCCTCCTCGACCTCCGCGACCACCGCCGCGACCCCACCCGCGGCCGCTGGTGGCTCTAGGTTAATAGTGCCAGAAACAATTGCTTGTACGTCACACGTCAGTTGGGAACCCCAAGAGGAAGGTATGATGAGTGCAGCAGTAAGTTTTCCCTCAGTATGAAACCAAGGTTTAATCGGACCAGTAGGAAAACGAGGTTTGCTTCGAAGGTGTTGGTGGAGGAGTGTAGTGCGGCGCAACACCAGGGATTCCGGTGCCAACGTGGAACCTGCACAACACAATCAAACTACTTTGCCCCAACTTAACAGTGAGGTTGTCAATCTCACCGGCTTGCTGAAAACAAAGGGTTAAACGTATCGAATGGAAGATGATGTTTGTTTGCATAAAACAGTAGAGAACAATGATTGCAGTAGATTGTATTTCAGATGTAAAAGAATGGACCGGGGTCCACAGTTCACTAGTGGTGTCTCTCCAATAAGATAACTAACATGCTGGGTAAACAAATTACAGCTGGGCAATTGACAATTGATAAGTGCATATAACATGCATGTGTGAGCTGTGGTGTCTACTATGAGATTCATTTGGGCATTACGACAAAGTACATAGACCGCTATCCAGCATGCATCTATGCCTAAATAGTCCACTTTCCGGTTAACATCCGTACCCCTTCCAGTACTAAGTTGCAAGCAACAGACAATTGCATTAAGTAATGTGCGTAATGTAAACAATACATTCATCCTTGAATAAAGCATTGCTGTTTTACCCCTAGTGGCAACAACACATCTACAACCTTAGAACTTGCTGTCACTATCCCAGGTTAAATAGAGGTTGAACCCAACTATCATGCATAAATACCCCCTCTTGGAGTTACAAGTATTCACGTGGCCAAAGCTTCAACAAGTAACGGAGAGCATGCAAGATCACAAATGACATAGACATGATAATATAATATTCAGCTCCACATAGGTATCAATATAAGTCAGATCCCAGCAAACACAACATGTAGCATTACAATAAGATGATCTTGATCATGATAGGCAGCTCACAAGATCTAAACATGATGGCACAAGTGGAGAAGACAACCATCTAGCTACTGCTATGGACCCATAGTCCAAGGATGAACTACTCACGCATCACTCCGGAGGCGGGCATGGCGATGTAGAGCCCTCCGGTGATGATTCCCCTCTCCGGCAGGGTGCCGGGAAGAGCTTCAGGAACCCCCCCGAGTTAGGGTTGACAACGGCGGCGGCAGCGAATATGTTCTGGATGAAAGGCTCGGTGTTTTAGGGTTTTCGCGTCTCGGGGAATAAATAGGCGAAGGGGCGATGTCGGCGGACCCCCGAGGGGCCCAAACCACCTGGTGGCGCGGCTGTGGGCCCAGCCGCGCCTAGGTGTGGTTTGGCCACCTCCTGGCACTTCTTCGTCTCTCCTTCGGACTCCGTGTACGTGCTGGAAAAATAGGGACCTGGCCTTTTGTTTCATGCAATTCCGAGAATATTTCCAGAAGTAACTTTCTGAAACCAAAAACAGTAGAAAACAGGGAACTGGCACTGTGGCATCTTGTTAATAGGTTAGTCCCAGAAAATGCATAAAAGTGATACGAAGTGTATATAAAACATGTAGCAAATGGTATAATATAAGCATGGAACAGCAGAAATTATGGATACGTTGGAGACGTATCAAGCAGGTGGTTTGGGCTGGCGGCAGTCCTTGAGCGGGTGATTGCCGTCAGGATGGATGTGGCACCATGGGTCGTCTTCTCCCTCAGAAACCGACGCAGGCTTGACCTTCTTAGGAAGGGGCTCGGTGACGAAAACACGCTTGTCGGGTCCAGAGTCCCGCTTCTTGTTCTTGGCGGGCGCGGTTTTGTCCTCGGGCTCATCCTCCCCTTGAAACTTAACCCCCTCCTCTGCTCGGGCGCACCGATCCGCTAGCTCCCAGAGCTCGCGGGTAGACTCGATGCGACGATTGCTTAACTTTTCATGCATCCGGGTATTGCGGACGTTGGCGTGGAAAGAAGCGATCACCAGCTCTTACTTGATGCCGGGTATTGTGTTCATCTTCTGGGTGAAGCGCTGGATGAACTTGCGAAGAGTTTCACCCGGAAGCTGCTTGAAGTCGTGGAGGTCACTGGGAGCCCCCAGGCGCTCGTACCCGCCTTGGAAAGCCCCCAGGAACTGTTCCTTCAGGGTCCTCCAGGAACGGATGGCACACTTGGGAAGGTTGAGAAGCTATGTCTGGGCATCACCCTTCAGGTCCAGCGGGAACCAGCTGGTCATCATCATTTCATCGGCCCCGGCGACCACCGCAGCTAGAGAGTAGAGCTGCAGGAAGTCCCGGGGGTTCGTAGTACCATCGTAGCGGAGGACGTCGATCTTGAATTTCTTGGGCCAAGTGACCTGGCGAAATTCAGGGGCGAGGGCGAGACATCCTTCGGCAATGTCGTCGTCCCGGTCCTCCCGTCGATGGCGCTCACGGCGTCGCTCAATGCGGGTGCACATATCCTCAGTTCGACGGTTGTTGAGGTCGTGGCGAAGATCTTGGTTGCGCGTGGTAGATGACCCGACGGAGATGGCCTTGCCGTGATCGTGGTTCAGCCGATCCGCCATCGGTGGAGCGGTACGAGGAGGTGCCGTCTCGCCTTGGTGTTCGCCACGGGGCTGGCCCCGCGGTTCACGTGCCTTGTGTCCTCCGGCTTCGGGGCCGTCAACAGTGGGAGCTCGAGTAAGATCGGGCCTGGGACCACCGTCGGCGAAGTCGAGGAGTGCCTCCACGCGGGCTCTCCATTCTTGGTAGACCTTGGGGTCACCGGAGCTCGGAGGGAACTGCATTAGAGCCTTGGCAGCAACAAGGGCGTCGTGGCGAGCTTGTGCGTCTGGGAGCAAGTGCGTGGAGGACTTGCTCTTGGCGCTCCGAGGATCTCCGCTGGCACGGACGTGGTCCCGCTTCTCCCCGGCGCCAGAACCCTTGCCGTTCCCGACGCTCTTCTCTCCAGAGCGGGGAGGAGGCTCGGCAGAGTGTCCTGGGGCCGCCGTATCGTTGGGATCGACGTTCTTGCTGATGTTGGCTTTCTCCGGTGCCACCTTCTCCGCAGGCGGCACGGGCGGAGGAGCGGCTTGGCGCGTCTCCGCAGCGCGACGATCAGCAGAAGCCTGAGTACGTGATGGTGACGCGGCCTTGGAGGTCGCGGCGTCGGTTTTCCTCTTCGGTGGCATGCTTGACGAAGAGCTTGAGGTTGACGAAGATGAAGACGAATCCAGCGCTTGCGCCCCCTACCTGGCGCGCCAGATGTCGTGTCTTGGGTCACGGACACCGGGAGTAGGTGATACCCCCTTTTTAGGTTCGGCACGGGGCGCGAAGGAGGCTGGAAGACGCCTCACCCGGGAGCAAGACCGTCAAGTTCTTCGTCGGGGCAAGCACGCAAGCAACACAGAGAGACACATAGGGTTACCCAGGTTCAGGCCGCCCGGAGGCTAAAAGCCCTACTCCTGCATGTCTGGATTGAAGTGTTCATCATGGAGTGGTGTACAAGGGTGTTCGGGGTTGAACCCGGCAGGATTCCGGCCGGAGGTAGACGGAGAGCAGATCCTGCCCGGGGGAGATCACCTCTCTCTCTCTACCTTCCGAACCCTAGTCTAAACTTGCTCGAGCTCTGTCTCTCGCTTCGACTCGACCTGTCCTCACCTCGGTGCCATGGTCCTCCTTTTATAGGCTAAGGGATCCGACATGGGCACGCGAGGGGCGTGAGGGGTTTTAGGCGGGAAAACCCCTCGGCGGTCCTTGGAGGAGACGTGGCCTATTCTCCTCCAAGCGTCTTCTGGAGGGCGGCGCGGTCGTCCGCCCTTTGGGAAAGGTGGGACGGACTAAAGCTTGTCCGCCCCACCAGCTGTGCTCGTGGCGACGTCACCAGGGCGAGCCCTTCGTCTTGGCGCCCAAGTCTTCTACCAGCTTCTGGCGAGCTGGCGGTCTTATCCCTTCGGTGGTACGGATGGAGGACCCGGGGGTGCGCCTGGCCTCCTGCCGGGTGCACGGACCCGCGGGTACTCCGCCTTGCTCTCCGGGTATCAGGTGACCCCGGAAAGGTCGCCTGGTCCTTAGTTGCAGCGCGTTGTCATCAAACTTGTCGGGTATCCTTGGGGCAGATGAGTCGACCCATCTGCTGATCTTGACTCCTTGCCTTGTCCATCTTCTTGGTGGGCCCCAGTGGTGGACCCACTTTGGCAGCATCAGGGGAACCCCATGTTCCACTGCTGCGACAGTGGTACTAGGGTTTAGGAGGTTTGGGGATTTTGTGCCCAGGGCTGTTCTAAACCACTGAGCGTGCCAACCGACATGAAAAGAGGAAAACGACGGGACATAACTTTACATCGCATGTAGCTGAATTCATGGTGCATGAGTGTATTTTCGGTGTACCGATCACGCCAAAGTGCTTATAGAGGCCGATTGTGGTACTTGTTCATTATGTCGGTCGAACAACAACATACAACAAAAGCTCTATTGTTGTCTTTTAGATCACGTGCAATTGTTAGTTCATCTTTGGGGCGTCTAGTATGAACCAAGAGGATGGGCCCGACTTAGCAAAATTCTCACGGTAACAAGGTTATTTCAAGGTGGTGCTTCCAACATGCTAATGGCGAGGGTCTAGGAACACACGATGACAAGGTTGTTTCAATGTGGCCGGAAGATCACGGGGTCCCATGGGCCGGCGAGCACGGCCCGCTCTATGTGGCACACACTCGAGAGCATTGGAGGACACAAGACCACAAAGCTATGACCAAAAGGCCATAGATTTTCATGTAGAACGGCTACAAATGGATCTTGACAAGGCTCAACAATCCTACTATCTAGCCTAGGTTTTAGCTGATTTTGGTCCGCCCCTGTCAGAGCGCACTCTGCCACTCCAGATATGGACGTGAGTGTGTCGTTAGTGCCTAGTGCGTGAATGGGGGTATGTATGAAATCAGAGTCACAACAAGGTAGGAAAGGTAGCTCCTTTCTAGCTAGTGCCGAAAAGAAATTTTGTAGGGTAGCAAGAATAAAGCTCCGAAGATCCAAACTCCATTACGTGGAACATTGATTTCTGACTCCCGTGCTTCAGTGATTTATTTAAAAAATTCAAAAAACATATTTACATGTTTTTGAAAAACCCTTACAAAACCATGCTTTCCTAGGATGGAAGAACCTAGTTTATTAACACTAGGTCTTGATAAACTACTCTTTTTGTTTTACATCTGTGTAAGAAAAAACGATGTAAAATCTAAAATTTGATTCTCAAACAATGTTTGATATCTTACTCAAATGTGACAGGTGATTGGCTCATTGATAGCAACCAGCTCGGACTTTGCAATAACATGGTGGATATTTAACTCTGTGGAGAATCTGTGTCGCCCTGAGTTGTTGCCTAAAGGAAGTATGTGGACATGCCCTAGTGTGGGTGTAATGTACAACAATATGGTTATTTGGGGTCTCATTGGACCTCGCCGGATGTTGTACCCGGGAGGCGTATACTCAAAGTTAATATATTTCCTCCTGATTGGCGCAATTGCACCCATACCTATATGGATCTTGGCCCGTGCATTCCCCAGAAAGAAGTGGATCAAGCTCATCATCGTTCCTGCCCTATTCATGGCAGGTTCTCGTATACCTCCAGCGTCAGCAGTTAACTTCATATCCTGGTTCACAATAGGGTTTATTTTTAACTATCTTGTTTTTCGGAGACGTAAAGAATGGTGGGCAAAGTATAGCTTAATCTTATCTGTTGCCTTGGACACTGGCGTTGCTGCAATGGCGTTCTTGACGACGTTGGCTCTACAAATGCATGGCATCAATGGTGTCAACTGGTGGGGTTCAGCTGTCTCTGATCATTGCCCACTGGCCACATGTCCTACTGAACCGGGAGTTCAAGCTAAGGGTTGCCCTGTTACTAGTTAGGGTTTCCCTACCCACATTTTCCTTATGCTTGACTGAATAAATGTCATGTAACTCTCAATGGGACTACCATATGGATTATTGTGTTTTTAGGTACTCATAATTAGAACTGAAGGAAAGATCTATGATGACATGGTGAAATCCCAAAATAATTTAATTTTAGTAAAAAATTAATATATGCGTAGTATAAAGGAATTAGCATAGTCCAAACAGTTGAATCAATGGAATGGATAGAACTAAGTATGTGATTGTTGGTGTGCTCTTATCCATGTTTACAAATATTTCGAGCACAATTACTCCAACCATCTTAGGGGGCACACCTTATGCGACATTTCTTTACTGAAAGCATTTGATCCTGGTAGGGCCGGTTGATGTGGGTTGGTCCCGATTTTCACGGATTTGTGCGGAGGGAACGATGAACACGAAGAACACGCGAAGAACGAAGAACACAAAAGAGGGGAAATCAGCACACAAGGGTAAATAGCAAGTAGCTACCCGACAAGACTCGATTGGTAACAAATCCCTGTGGGCAGCCCCCAATCCTCCTCTCCCAAGCACACCTTACTCTTAGGATTTTTTGTCCAATTGGTCAATCCAACCAAGCCGATAGAATCACCGAAAGATGAAAGATCGGCAAGTAATCGCAACTACAAGCGGAGCCTTGTTATCCACGCAGGGATCTTCTCCTCGAGAGTAGGCCTTGGTTCATCTCCACAGGTGGAGGCCTTGATTCATCTCCATAGGAGGAAAGAGACACTTTGAGAAGAAGGAGCAAGGCTCTACTTTAATTCCCAAATCATAGTCTAACCCTAGATCTGGAGGGGAAGGGTCTATTTATAGTCTAAGTCACGAGATGGGCGAAAAGGTGGGAGATACAAGGCCACGTGGGCCCGTCAAGCGCGCAGGCTGAAGTCTTCAGGGAAACCGGCCTGGAGGCCGGCCGAGGCTGGCGTGGAGGCCGGCCTGGGGGCCGGCTGGAGTCGTGCTGAGGCCGGCCTGGAGGCCGGCTGCCTCGGGCTGGTGCCCGGCCTAGGCCGGCTGGAGGGCTGGTCGCGTCGGGAGGTAGGCCGGCCTGTGGCCCGGCCTAGGCCGGCCTGGAGGCCGGTTGGCTCTGGAGGTAGCCCGGCCTGGGGGCCGGCTGGCCTGTTTCCACTGCTTCTTCTCCTTCGTTTTGCGACGTCTCTTGGTCATCTTCATCACTTCCTTGGAGATCTTCATAGGGGTCATCAGGTCCACCATAGCTGAGCACACACAAGGTATCGGAATGAAGTAGCAAGCCATTCAAAGGAGTGTCGAGGTCACACATCGATAGGAGTGAATTCACCTTCTCATGGAAAGTTTTGACTCTTGCTCTTGTCATTGGGCCACTTGTTGTAGGAGCCATAGGTTGGGCTACATCACCGGTCCTGAGATTTCAGAAGCACATGGCGAAACTAAAATTCTGGGTCCTTATATAATTACTGAGATAATAATTAGTATTTGTAGTATATAATATTGGTACGAATAAATATTTGAACTGTAAAATTCATCGGCAATTCCCGCAGCATCCAAATGCACCTGCTATAAAAATCTTGTATTTGAAATCCCAAAAGAATTCACAATCCGTGACATCTCAATCATTTTTTTTCTATTCTTACCTTACGAAAATCGTGTGACCCAAAGAGGCCCTTATAGTCTATGAGGGATGACAATGGATCTTCCTTTCTCTTTTTTTTTTTTTGAAAGCCTGCGTACAAACAGAAGTACCACATCCACGATGAAGTACAAGAACAAGAAAAACCCGACGCAGGGGAACAGAGCAAAGAACAAGCTCTCTGTTTTGAGTCTATGAGGGATGACAATCGGATGTTCAAAGAAGAAAACCAACGTCCACACGTTCTCAAGCAACGGACATCGATCTTCCTGTCTCGCGCCTCATGATTCAGATCGTTGTGGTCTCACCGGCGCTAGATTGATAGGGTTTCTTTGGGATCTCCTAGCCCTTTCCGTCTACTGTTAGGCCACGAGAGAACAGTATAACAGCAACGAGAGATGCTATTAAGAGCGATATAGATCCATCCGCACCAGCCACCAGTGGTCGAATAGAGAAGATGGCTCCATTACAGTTAGGAGGTATGCATCAATCACCAGCACGTATTTCCAAATGGCGACCGTACTATATAGAGAACGAAAAAAGCTCCTGCTAAACAACTTGGCACAACCATAATATATACTCGCCAAGCATCATGCAAGTGCAAGGATGATTAGGTAGAGCATCAGTGCCACTTTATCACACAAACCCGTAGTAGGGCTGCAAGTGCATGGATTTACCCCCTGAGTGCACGCTCCCAGGATTGCTCTCAGATGCTTCACCTTTGATGATAACCACCAGCCAATCATAAACCATACAACGTGCACTTGCACCTACCATGATGACGTTACAACCCAACTAATCCGCCCATCCCGTACGTGCTTCCAGACCCCGCCTGTATCCGCTCCCTCTTCCCAAAAGAAGGCCTATGCTTCTGCCAATTCGCAAAATCAATGTACATTAGCCATATTATTAATACTTTGTCTTCAAATATTTCTACATCTCATGGACTATATAAAGTTACTATAAAAATCAGCCACCGGAAAAGCCAAAACATGAATCCTCTACGCAGACTGGACAACCAACCAACCCGGTCGAAGATTATCATCATGTAATACCAACTCCATATGGTTGCGTCCATACTTCATATGTCCATATTTCTTTGCCGGATGTAGATATGACCTGCAACCGCAAGAAATTAACAACTTCAATCTTATTAAAAACCAGTGTTGAAAAAAATCGGCCGATATGCCGATAATCGTGAATTGTGGGGGTGACGGATAAGATTACAACATATCGTCCGAGTTTATTGCCGCTGCCGATTTATTAGTGTGACACCAGATTTATCGGTCGATTTAGCTCGAATTTTACCACAGATAGGGTATCTTATCTCGATTTATTGGTCTGACAGCCGATTCATCGGTCGATACTTTTGTAGAATTGTATGTTGGCTCAAATTTGCCATTTTATTGATTCAAAGGTAAGAAATTAAGATAACACTTCTGTCCAATACTCCAATGTTGGTTTTGCATAGCATGTTTTAGAATTTTTGGTGCTGGAACTTTGAACTTATAAAAAAACTAGCCGATAAATAGGCGACCGATAAAATTGATTAATCAGGAGATAAACTATTAATCTTTAATCTGAGACTAAACGAGCAGTAAACGATAAACGATATCTTGAACATTGTTAAAAACATTGTTGACTGCACATTCCAAATAGCTCAAACTATAGCACAAACTCCAACCAATATTTAGTTTGAGTTTTCTTGTCAATCTCCCTCAACCAATTACCAAACATATTCGTTGTACTAACTAGAAGGGGTTAAAATCAAATAAACCAACACGCCAAACAAGACGAGGAAAGGTCAAGATCTAAAAATAGGTTGAATCGTCTCATCAAAATAAATGAATAACACTTTTTATTACCATTTCATTTCAATTTGCTTTATTAGTAACTTTCTTATTTAAAAACCACAGAAAATCTTTGTTTCCAGAGAAATTTTCAACTTCCAAATATATTTCTGAATAAAAAACCAAATATGTTTCCTTCTAAACAAAGATTACCATTTTACGGATTGTTGTGGGGATTTCTTTCTCTCAATGTGACAGAGTTGATTTAATGAACCTATAATTTCTGTTAAGAGTGGATTTTGAACATGATAGAGTTAGATTAGATGATTGAGTCTAGGGTTTACCTAGTGGTACATATTAAAAAATCTCAAGAAATTTGTAAAGGACATGGGGTTAAAAGTGATTATCAAAGATTAAGTTTTTTTATTTTGTGAGACTCAAAGGTTAAGTTACATGCAAAGGTACACTATAATTATTGCAAGTGCATAATCTGTTAGTTGTACTTGACTTGAGTGTACTAGTAGTATCACTACCAGGTTCTGAAAATGCAGAATACGTGCCAAAATTTGCAATACACTCCTAAAGGGGTGCTAAAACAAATACCATGAAATAGCAGGGACCTACGTGCGCGAACAACTACCCAAACTAGTGTCTGTCTCTCTGCACTCTCGCTCTTCCTTTTCTCTCTCAGATCCGACCACTCCCCTCCTCACCGCCGGGCTGCCTTCCCTGCCATTTCCCGAACTCGCCGGGAACCCTAAACCCAACTACCGCTACCCCGTCCCCGGCGGTGGAGGAAGCATCGGCGCTGGCGGAAATGGAGGCGGCGCTGGAGGCGGCGCGCTCCAAAGACACGAAAGAGCGTCTGGCCGGGGTGGAACGGCTGCACGAGGCGCTGGAGGCCGCGGCGCGGCGCGGGCTGACGGCGGGGGAGGTCACGTCGCTGGTTGACACCTGCATGGATCTGACCAAAGACGCCAACTTCCGGGTCGCGCAGGGCGGGCTGCACGCGCTCTCGGCCGCCGCGGTGCTCGCCGGCGAACACTTTAAGATGCACCTGAATGCTCTCGTGCCCGCCGCCGTAGAGCGCCTCGGCGATGGCAAGCAGCCTGTCCGTGACGCCTCCCGGCAGCTCCTGGTCACCCTCATGGAGGTCAGCCGCCCGCTAGCTTATTCACTGTCGCTCCTTTTGTGCTCTCCGAGTTGGGTTCTTCAGGGCAATGTGGGTTCGTTGCTGGGTGGTTGCAGTGAACTATAGTTTGAGCAGAATATCTGGTGTTCAGCGTTTTGGGATTGCACCACTTTCGATGACTGTGTTGAAGTGGACGAGAGAGGGTGGAACTGTGGGGAGTCTGTGGCGCAAGCCTTTCTAGCTAAAGCAGAATTTGAGGAACACCTGTTTTGGATTTGAGTGCGGTAACAAATTAGAGAGGAATTAGCTGTTCACTGATTTGAAATTTGGAAATTTCTGTTTTTAGACTCCAATAGAACACCAATTTCGAGTTATGATGAAGCGGGTCTTACATTCTTAAGGCGAACTATCTTGGTTGCTGGTGTGAATTAGCAGTGCATGAGGGCAAAATGATCCGGTTTTGTATGGGCGATCCTGTCTTCTTATGTGTATCTAAGCTATTGAAGCAGAACTAGAAATATGTTCCATTCGTGGTATTCCCTGGGCGTGCCTTCTGGATTACAACAATGTTGGTATATGTGCACGTTCGCTCAGCACTGAGCCATGCTATCCTCTGCCCTCCTATGATCCTATCCTTGCAAGACTTCACATTTAGGTTTCTACTACAGGGACCAGGCGTATCCGCTCCTCTCTCAAAAACAATATTCAGCGGAATTTTAGTAGATGATAATTTCTCTTTTCTAGTGAAATTAACACACTTTGCCTTAGGATGCTGCAATATTTTCAGTGAATGGAAGCACCAGTTTGGACTTGACGACAATCCATAGCACTCTTTAATTGACTAATGCTTGCTTTGCTCGGCTGGATTGAGTTGGAGATTTGGACTATAGTATCTGTATGACTGTATCTAGACACGAGCTGTTAGTGTATTTTGCTTTCAGTGGAAGAATATATTGTCCCTTTGGTGCTTCAGTGTATGCGTCTTAGGTGCTATTCCCTCCGTTTTTAAATATAAGATGTTTTAGAAAAGCTAAAACATCTTATATTATATAAGATGTTTTAGAAAAGCTAAAACATCTTATATTTAAAAACGGAGGGAGTAGTATGGAATTTAGCCAAGCAGAGGTAGCAAATCGAACTACCAATTCCCCTTTTCTTGTGTACGTGGCTGCTTCTTTGTTTAGTTATACTTGCGAAGCTGCAGATTGCACTGACGTGTTTTTTATTTATTTTGAGTTAACTAATACACAGTTTCATCCGGTAACTATTGCCTGCGGCTCATTTTCGCCCCTAAACTATGAAAGTGACAAAATTGGTCCCTGAACTATGTGATGTGGCACATCTTTGTGATCTTGCCCATGTGGCAGTACAATTGGTATGTCGACTCCACATGAAGGAACTGTGGGATGCATGAGATCATTCTGCACACGCAAAACGCCGAAACCCCAAAATGTCCAACGAATGAGGCATTTGTAAATGAGTTATAGCCAATCAGCGACAAATTATTTGCGAGAATCCAACAACCATACTAGAGCTATAACACAAGGAATGATAGTACAATGCAGTCCATGTTTTAGCTCAAAGGAGGAGGGTATTTTGGGTTATCTCATGCAAAACATGTCTCGGCCTTCTATTGTTTAGCCACATTGGAAAGAGGACGAGAATGAACCATAACGGGTAGCTAAGGCACTAATTTGGTCACTATGGTAGTTCAGCGATGAAAATGAGGTGCATCATTGAGTGTGGTAGTTCGGGGACGAACGGTATTTACTCTTTTATTTTGAACACTTGTGATGGGTTGATCCAGCACTTTGGAGAACTGTTATTTTCTTTGTTAAAGTTGAAAAATATGTTTCCCATCATTACAGCATTAAATTCTCATTTGTGCTTTGAATAAAAACTTCTCCTGGGTTTTGTGAGCTTCAATATATCATAGATTTCCCTATGCTGCATACACTTGTTTACATGGAAAATTTTATTTTTGAACTCGGCATTTCACAAGTTACAAAAATGTAAGAAAGGATACCTAATCTCGTCATTAACTGAATTCAGAATAGAAAGGTTCAGAATGAAAAGGCAAATAAATACCCAAGAGTTGCACCGAAGTGACCAAAATTTCACATTAATAATCATTATCTTCACGTGAAACTTTTTTATCCCCTGGCTATCTTGCGGGGTATATTGAACTGGTTTAGTAACTCCAATTTCAGGTTTCTTCTCCAACAATCATTGTTGAAAGAGCTGGAAGTTATGCTTGGACTCACAAGAGCTGGAGGGTGCGAGAAGAGTTTGTGCGCACCCTTGCGACAGCAGTTGGGCTTTTCGCTTCTACAGAGCTCCTTCTACAACGAGTCTTTCTTTCACCTGTATGTCAAGATGTTTTTCTCCTTATTTGATATGGAATTTCTTGTTTCCCCTTGATTACTAATAGAAAAAGTTCCCTTTATTTTCTTGCACAATTGGCAACGCTAATTGCTAATCTTGTTTCAACTTCACAGGTCCTGCAATTGTTAAATGATTTGAACCCAAGTGTTAGAGAGGCTGCAATCTCCTGTATACAGGTGGTTCATTACAAACCTGCCCAATATTATGCTTTTCAGTTACTTATGCAAGTTCTTTCTTCAATTTGCACTCCCTATTTGGCTATTGTTTGAACCTTTTCATTCTATTTTGTTTTGTCTTGTGTATGTATTCTTGTTACAGTTCCACTGTTCATATGGTTTTAATTGGATTGTACAGTACGGTGACTTTCTTCTTGTACCAAGCTAATTGACTTAAAGAAATGCAAGTTGTATGTTGGGATGTTCTCTTCTGGTTGCGTACTTGCGTCCCATTCTCGTACTCAGTCTCTTCCATTTCTCCATTCTGCCTTTCACCCATACACTTCTGTGACTAGTTTAATTAGGCAAGAAGACACCACTACTGACCAATGTTCAAGATATCGCTTATCGTTAACTTATCAGACGACACAAGATAATTGATAAATCGGCCGATTAATCGATTTTATCTGTCGACTATTTATCGGCCAGTTCTTTTTTTGTAAATCCCTGGTTCCAGCACTAAAATACATAAAAATATGCTATACAAATATATAATATTGGCACTAAAAATTCTAATATATGATATACACATATATTACATTTTATAATACTAAAAATTCTAAAGATGGATATCATTAATCCCAGGCTTTAGCACTGGAAAATCCGAATATCGGCGGATAAATCGCTTGTCAGATCGATAAATCGGACCAAACGATAAACGCGGCCGATATGCGTTTATATTATCGGTGACCCCCCGATAAGCAAGTTGGCTACCGGCCGATACTTTGAACATTGCTACTTACTATGTGGCTATTTGTCACATACCAAAGTTCACTTCAAGTCGGTACCAACCATATTAGTGTTGAAAACAGATCAACACTAACTTCTGTTGTCATGCAATTTAACTATATCCAAATGCAATACTCAATATTTTCTTCTTTATGCCATTGACTTCCCTGAATCCCTGATGCTCTGCACATATTTTACTGTAATACTTCCATCCTTAATCTAATAATTTGCATTCTTTATTTTCACTACAGGAGATGTACAAAAATATGGGATCTCAGTTCCATGAAGAGTTGCAGCGCCATAATCTGCCTTCTTATATGGTAATGAACTGATGCATGTGATCCTTTACTACTTTACCATGGTGATCTGATTGCTGACATCGTGATTATTCTTCCTTTTGCCTTGTTTGATGTATTCAGCTAAAGGAAATAAATTCAAGATTGGATAAAATAGAACCAAAGGTTGCCTCATCCGATGGGGCTAGAGTGCAATATAGGGCCATGGAAAGATCTGCTAGTGCTCATCCCAAAAGAGGCAGTCCAAGGAAAAAAAACTCATCAAGGGAAAACACATTATTTGGAGGTAAGTTTTACTTTTTGGCCTATTGGACGATTCCATTCTATTTGATTAGTATTTTTTATATGACCAAAAGTGTTACCAAAGATTTTAAGTAGTGTCATTACCATTACGTTCCCAATATTTAGTCTCTCCTATTGCAGTCTGCGGACCATTATTAATGTCCCTTGTACCTAGAGTCCATGCCATTATTCAGGTCTTTTTATATGGTTTGCATGAAGAACTACGATATTTGTTGCTATAATGAGTGTAGTTTAATTGCATGCTCAATCATTGTAGACTTTTGAAAGATGTGTGGTTAGGAGAGTTACCAGGTCAAGCTGAAATGGCCAATCTATTACTGCTGATTTGGTCCATACTACCGGTCGTTGCATGCTCAGTGCTCTATTCAACATGGCACTCCTTTTGTATTCATGTACATATAATGGTCACTAAAAGGCATTTAGTTAGTTCATAACTACAAAATTCTGACAGACAGCAGCGGTAGATGCCACTTGTGGATCCACTGACATACTTACAATGGACATCACATGTTGCCTTCACAAACTTGCTTAGATATTAGCCTCGATGTATTTTCCTGTTAATTATTGGCAACTCCATTCTGGACCTTGCATTGATTAAAATTTGATAGTCCATCCACTCAATGTGTATAAATGCAGTTGTCCCTTTCAGAGGTATGTATCATCATTTCTTCGCTTGGTATATAAAGTAGGGCTTCTTCTTCTACTATTTTATAGGATATTTTTGTAGCAAAATAATTTAGCAAACAAAGTTTAAGGCCCCGTTTGGGAGCTCTGTATTTTTGAAGTATTTCAAGAATACTTTGGTTTCCAGAAATATTGCAGTATCAAATACTTTGAGGTGTTTGGCTTTAGTTAAAACTGTAGTTTTATATACTTTAATATCTAGGAAACTACACTATTTTTGAAGTATATGAAAAAGAGGTTATACCTCTTTTTTCCATACTGAAGTATTGGTTCGCTAGGCATACGAATACTGTGGTTTTCGAATACTTTCATTTTATAAATACTTCACTGCCAAAATAAGCCCAGTCAAATTTGTTGTGACAATACTAGTTTTATGTTAAGTTACTATTTCTGAAGTTTTGGGATTTACAAACACATCACCGTATTGATGATGTATCGCGGGATTTTGTGTCGTTTTCCAGGTGATACAGATATTACTGAAAAGCCAGTGGAACCCATAAGAGTTCATTCAGAGAAAGAATTACTTAGAGAGATTGAGAAGATTGCATCTGCTCTTAATCCAGAAAAGGACTGGTCTATACGTATAGCTGCAATGCAAAGGATCGAAGCCTTGGTTTATGGAGGTTGATCTTTTGTCTCCAATGTCCTATAATCCTACATACATTTTTGTTTAGTCATTAAGTTGCTTTCTTCAAAAAATATACCTGTGTCAGTCTTGAAGTTTTTGTTGCATGTAAAAGCTGAATTGAGGGGAAATCCAAAGGTAGGGTAATCCGTTTTTCAACACTAAGGTAATAAAATAGATCATCTGTTTCCTTTAAAAAGATAGGCAGGATGCAGCCTAATGACTTAGCCAGGTCTGGATACTGGAAACCAAGACTTTCCATGAGAGAGACACTTTCCGTCGCACCCTCTTGTGTCATAGCAGAAGTTCTGCAACTTTAGTATGACATTAGTGGGCATGGTGCCTTCTCATTTATTAGACAGAGAGAGAGAGCGACTGAATGAGGGAGGTTGGACTGCAGCCCACCTCCATGTTGCGCCAAAGTTGGACTGTGGAGTCATGTCATACACTGTGCTACGTACAAATATGCACATGAGTGACATTTTCCTAAATGTTGTAACTTTGCAATGTCATATCTTGGAGGTGGAATTTCGTAGCGCCATATCTTGTACTGGCACAGTGCAGTTGCATATGGTTAAATCGTCATGGACATACCTGTAATAAGGGCATGTTTGGTTCCCAGCCACACTTTGCCAAGCCAAAGTTTGGCAGTTTGGTATATGTTTGGTTTTTTCCACACTTTTGTGGCTGCCACACTTTAGAATCTATATGGGCCACCTGTTATAGGGTAATTTTTTTGCCAACTTCACACTTTGCGGCAATTTGGTATGTGTTTGGTTTTTGCCACACTTTATTTCCATATGGCCCATCTGTCAGAGAGTGAATTTTTTGCCAAGTTTTGCCACACTTTGTGGCGCCCAATTTCTTGGCCACACTTTTGTGGCTGCCACATTTGCCAAACTTAGGCTTGGCAAAATGTGGCCGGGAACCAAACAGGCCCTTTATGGCGCCCAATTTATCAGCCACACTTGTCAAACTTAGGTTTGGGCGGGAACCAAACATGCCCTAATTGCGAAAGTTTAAGGACCTAAGCGGCACAATTGCGAAATTTCAGGGATATCCTGGTGGTGCTAGGTTTTTTCTTTTGTCAAGTAACTGGTAGATGATCATTGTTGTCACAGTTGTAATCTTAGCAACATGACGTATTTTTTTTCCAGACTGCCCTATGCATTGTTCCTTAATACAATGACCCATTGACTGCCTAGGAATTGGAAATTGCCAGTTTATATCTCACATATGCGAACTGTTAAGCGTGTAAGCTGTATAGAGTGCACTTGGGTCGGATAAGCTAAGCCATGGAAAATAATATATTGGGACAGTAAAACGATTTTTTTTCACATTTATCAATACTATATTACACTATAAATCGTTCATAGTATTGACTGGTCATATGTAATGTTAATTTTTTCCGTCCTCTCTTGCTAACATGATTTTGCATATTTACTTGAAACATTTTGTATCAGGCGCAATTGATTATCCGTCATTTTTCATGCTCTTGAAGCAGCTAGTTCATCCATTGTCCTCTCAGCTATGTGATCGACGGTCTAGCATTGTAAAGCAGGTACTATTTTCTTGCCTTTTGATCGTTATTGACAACTGAATGCTGATATTATTCTTGCAAGTTGCAACAGAAATACCCATCTTTCTGAAATCACCAAATCATCTATATGTCTGTCTGTCGCAAACAGATATCAACCATAATATGAGCCTTGAGATATGTGCAAATATTCCACCTCATGTAAGTAAATAGGGAGGGTGGTGCTGTGTGTGTGTGTGTGTGGTGGTGGGGGGGGGGGGTCAGAGACTATGCAGAGAAATCTCAAAAAAAAAAAAAAGAGAGACTGTGCAGAGATCTCAGGGCACATTGGATGAGTGTTCAACCACACAAACACAGACTCCAATCTAAAATACTAACACGAGTAGAAAGTCGGTTTTAAAACTAGATTTGCGTAAATGGCACCACATGTGAACTTGAGAGGTGGAAGTAACTAGGTACAAGAACACGACAAGTCGAGTAGAGACGACTCGCCGTAGTCGGGTTGGCTTACTGAAGTTCTATGGGTCTGTAGATGCAAACTGTAAAGACACGTGGAAGGGAACTGGGTGGGCTCATGTTAAGTGATGGGAGGCAACTGTTTCAAAAAGATAAGCGAAATCCTTGTAAAAAGAAAGATAAACGAAAGAAAGGAAAAGAGCAAACCACTGCAGAGTGTGGCTCAGTCATCCCATGGTGGCACTGAATTGAATATCAGGTGGATTGTACCTCACTGGCTGTATAAGAGCCTTTGTTCCAGAGACCATGCGACAGACTCAACAAGATTACCAGATTCCTCCCTAGGTTTTAACATGGTTCCAAAGAGGTTTAGACTCATTTACTATATACTGCACAGGGACTGAATCCATTACCTCGATGTCCCTCCTTATAGGCTTATACAGTCCCGAAAGAAAACAAGAAATGTCTGTTCCGGATTATTATTTACGTTCCATTGCAAAAGCAAAAAGCTTATTATTATGATTATGCACGGACTGATGCATTGGAATTCCATGCTTGCTTAGTTGGTGGGGTGATCGAGTGTACTGGTCAAGTAATCTATTTATCTTAGAGGTGCATTATACACTAGATGGAATCAACCTTTTACTTTTGCGGGTTTCAGTAAGCCATTAGGGTCTGGTAAAGAATTTTCTATTTTACACCACTAAACATCAGTTCAGTCTTAAGTTGTTTCACTCTGTAAGAATGCAGGTGTTATGGAATTCTGTTAGAACATTTTCTGGTTAAATTTGCAATGACAGGACAAACTTCTTGGTGATAAAAAACTTGTTGACTAGGTTTGTTTCGCAGGCATGCCATCTACTTAATGTACTATCGAAGGAACTCCTCAGTGACTTTGAAGCATGTGCTGAAATATTTATTCCGGTAATTCTAGAAGCTATTTCAGTGTTATGCAAAACTTGCCTAATACTAATAGGGCTAACATATTAATGAAATTCTCAGGCACTTTTTAAGCTTGTTGTCATAACTGTGCTTGTGATTGCTGAATCTTCGGACAACTGTGTAAAAACTGTGAGATTTCTGCCTTCTTGTACTGACTACTGAACCATGGTACTTCCTTTCATTAGTTTTCTGACATGCAATTTCTCGCAGATCCTACGGAACTGCAAGGTTTCACGTATTGTTCCTCTGATAGCTGACACAGCAAAAAATGACCGCAGTGCAATCCTCCGTGCTAGGTACTTGTGCTTTGATTGTCTCAACACACATGGGGTTGTAAAGCTACTTATACATTTCTTCTGATGACAGGTGTTGTGAATATGCACTCCTAATATTGGAATATTGGGCAGATGCTCCAGAAATACAACGCTCAGCTGATTTATATGAAGACCTAATAAAGTGCTGTGTGGCAGATGCAATGAGTGAGGTAGAACTAACACCATATATGTTTCCCAACTTAATAACATTATTGCAATACTGTTCAATATCGTAAGCCTGAAACTCATATTATGTGTGTTATTTCTTGTATGTAATGATATGTTGCAAATACAGGTTCGTGCAACCGCAAGAAGTTGCTATAGGATGTTCATAAAGACATGGCCTGAGCGTTCACGCCGGCTTTTTATGTCATTTGATCCTGCAATACAGAGGGTATGTGGATTTACTTCTCCGCATGATACCAATTCGAAATCTATAACAGAAAAAATGAGGCTCAAGACATTGATTTTATATTCATTAGTATTATCATGTACTCATGTGCCCCCAATTCAAAAAAGAGAGGAAACAATAGCTTTGTATAGAAAGAAAAGACCCATGCAACTATCATCTAGCTAAGGATATTATATAGATCATTCTATCAATCTCATGGAAGCAGAACTTATTTTGGGGTTTTGTAATATCTTACACTGGGTTATTTATGTTTGAAGTGTTACTAGACAGTACTCCCTCCGTTCCACAATATATTATGGAACAGACTGATAGTATATATAGCATCCGGTGCCTGGTGTTTACTTCTCAATCAAAACTCTACATTTGGCTAATACAGCCAAGAATTGTATGTAAATTTGTGAAAAGCAGAGCAAATCAAGTATCTCCCTTGATCAGTTCAAGGCCGGGGAATAAGGTAGCAGCGCTAGTTAGCTGTTTTAGGACTACGTACTGTGTGAATTCTGTCAAGCTCAACCTTGCAGATTTTTCTAAAAAATGTTCTTTCTATTAATTAATTGTGTTGACTTGGAATCACAGATTGCAGGTTGTACCCATTAGTGATGTCCTGATATTAACCTGAGGACCTGTTGTACAAGATTTCTGTTAGTTTGATCTAACACTGGGCACATTTGCAGATAATCAATGATGAGGACGGAGGCATGCACAAGCGTTATCCGTCTTCATCATTGCATGAGAAGGGTGTTCAACTTTCTCGTTCGTCATCTCATGCAAGTGGTACACATTTGACTGGATACAACACTTCATCTATTGTTGCAATGGACAAGGGTGCAACAATTTCTTCTGAATCGTCTCTCCCGTCAAGCGTTCTCCTGTCGCAGTCGAACGTAACTGGTAGACATTCTGAAAGAAGCATAGAGAGTGTGCTTAGTTCAAGCAAACAAAAGGTTTCAGCGATCGAGAGTCTGTTGAAAGGTGTAGGCAGGCAAAATTTCTCAGCTGTGCGCTCAACAAGCTTGGATCTTGGTATGGTTTATGCTGCTTAACGATAAAATATTGAAAGGCTATTTGATTATGTTGTCAACGTCAAATCCCTATGCTATTGATTTCATGACTTGTATATACTTGAGAAACCTTAATTTCTCTTTCTTTTCCTCCTAGTGCAGGAGTTGATCCTCCATCCTCTCGTGATCCTCATAGACCGCTTGCTACACCTGCTTTGGATCACCTTTCCTTGCAGAGTTCTGCATTGTTGGATTCATCCCTTCCTAGCATAAGTATCAGAAGAAATGGTAGTTCACGTTTGATAGACACGGTGCCTCAGGTAGACACCAAAGGGCGATCAAGGTCACCATATTTGCGTAATCTATCATCTGAACCCACATCGGGTTTGTCAGTGCCTAATTTGAAAAGATCTTCAGGGAGGTCTCAAGATGATAGCATTATGGATGAGAGTAATGATACATGGCCAAGGCCTACCAGGCGATCGCCACAAATGCATACGGACAAACACTTCACTGATATGCCTTATAGGGATGCCAGTTACAGAAATTTGCAGAACAACAATGTTCCACACTTCCAGAGGCCTCTTAGGAAGCAAGTGGTATCAAGGGTTTCTGGGAATGTAAGACACAGTTTTGATGATGGTCATGTCCCATCTAATGACATGTCTGGATATACAGAAGGTCCAGCATCTCTAAATGATGCACTCTCTGAGGGTCTTAGTCCAAGTTCAGACTGGGTAGCAAGAGTTGCAGCTTTTAATTTTGTTCAAACATTATTGCAACAAGGACAGAAAGGCATTCAAGAAATTACTCAGAACTTTGAAAAGGTCATGAAGCTATTTTTTCGTTATTTGGATGATCCTCATCACAAAGTTGCACAGGCAGCTTTCTCCACACTTGCAGATATTATTCCAGCATGCAAGAAGCCATTTGAGAGCTATGTTGAAAGAATTTTGCCGTATGTCTTTTCAAGACTTATTGATCCAAAGGAATTGGTTTCGAAGCCATGTTCATCAACCCTGGAAGTTGTTGGCCGAACATATGCTGTTGACACATTGCTACCTGCAATAGTACGTTCACTGGATGAACAAAGGTCTCCGAAGGCAAAACTGGCTGTTCTTGAGTTCGCTAATAAGTCATTCAGCAAGTACAAGGTAGACGTCGAAGGTTACAGTAACAGCGGCTTTCTTAAGCTTTGGCTTTCAAAACTAGCACCTTTAGTACATGAAAAGAATGCAAAGTTGAAGGAAACATCAATTAAAGGAATCATATCAGTTTATTCGCATTTCGATTCAGCAGCAGTCTTAAACTTTATTCTAAATTTGTCGATTGAAGAACAAAACATTGTGAGGCGAGCTCTCAAGCAATATACTCCTCGTATTGAGGTGATCTGGTAAACTACTTGCAGAGCAAGAAAGAACGTTCACGTCCCAAGTCTTATGATTATGAACAGGTTGACTTTGGAACTTCTGAAGATGGTTATAACCCGACATCACGGAATAGCTATCCTTTTGGACGGGTTTCTGCTAGTTCCATTGACAATGAATCAGGGAAGAGGATGCATGCAGTTCAAGAATCAACATTTCATATTGGTCGAACAACCTCTGACATCAGCACTGATCATGCTAATCATTGTTATGAAGCTGCTTCTGAAGCTGAAATTTTTGCAGCAAGCAGGGAATCAAAGAGCAATGCTCGCTCTGTTGTAGAAGCTGCACGCTCATGGGCAGATTATCCTGAAAAATCAGATGCCACCATCGATGATGAAAATTCTGTTGGCACCCCCGCCTGGATTTTGGCCATATTGGTTCTGATGGACGTAATGCTGTTGTTACAACTGGTGTGAACAACACTCAAGACATGGATCAATTTGTTGACCTTAGTTCTGTGAAGGCTGTCTCACACACAACTAACGGCCCCAGCATACCACAACTTCTTCATCGGGTACTTCTTATATATCCCTTCTATTTTCCCTTCATCTTTGTTGGTTCCAGTAGTAATACTGGTACATGCTGTTTTTACTTTTCATTGTGCCAAATAACATCACGATGATATGATTGTACCTTCTTAGATAAGTAATGATGGCGAAGTTTCATCCCAAGATAAGCAGGATGCACTACAGCAGTTGGTGCAAGCTTCCGCCAACAAAGATAACTCTGTATGGACAAAGGTCTGTAACCGTATCATTTCAAGTCCCATTTTATTTAGACGAGAAGCTTCGATATTTTTATGCATTCTTGTTGAGTTTACTTTTGTTTGATTTCCTCTTCACGATTGGGCTTAACAGTCAAGTCTTTCGTTGTGTGTGTGTACAAGCTCGTTCAATCTTATGACTTTTTTCCATCTGGTGCCTACGATTCCTGAAAAGCTGAGTGGGTGGGAGGGAAATGCATTACATGTGAGAATGCATCATGTTCTTTTCCAACATCTGAATTGAATGCAGTGACTCGCTTAGCTTTTCATTACACCATGCTATTGTCTAAAAAACCATCTCCTTTCCAGTACAATTCACGTGCTTGATTCTTGAATCTGACGAGATGGTTTCTGTAAATGATGAATTCATCACCATTTCAACAACAGAGAAGGTTACGTTGGGGTTCTGTCAAGTCATTTTACTTGGTGTCCACCAATTTTCCCCCCAAAACACAGTTTTTTTTTGAAATACCCTCAAAACACAGTTAGTATCAATTCCTCTGCATCTAATATGTTACTTCGTTTTATTAAAATATGTTATCATTCAGTATATGATATTTGTATTCTAATACCACCCCCGTTTCTATATAGTATTTCAATCAGATATTAACAACTGTCCTTGAGGTATTGGATGACTCTGATTCTTCTGTCAGGGAGATTTCTCTATCGCTAGTTGCTGAGATGCTTCACAATCAGGTATGGTACTCACAAATCATGCATTTTAGTAGGCAATATTGATGATTAATATTGCCTATTTATTTTCTCAGAAAGATCTTATGGAAGAATCCATAGAGATTGTCCTTGAAAAGCTGGTGTTGATGACCAAAGATATTGTGGCAAAGGTATAATTTCCTAATTAAAGGTTATATTTTGTTTTTGCAGTGCTAATATTTTCTTAATGCCGGTGCAGATTTCAAATGAAGCAAACCAGTGCTTAAATGTCGTGTTGGCAAAATATGATCCTTTTAGATGCCTTGCTGTATGTCCAGTACTCAAATCCTATTTACTAATTATATTACCGCAATACTACTATGTTTGTCTGTAGTTTTTATGGTTAGCAACTTATATTATGTATACATTGTTTTGCTTGTGCTGCAGGTTATTGTGCCCTTGATAGTTAGTGATGATGAGAAGACACTTGTCATGTGTATCAACTGCTTGACAAAGGTATCTTAGTTTCACACGTAATCAGCTATGAGAACTATATCATTATATATTTCGAAGAATCATTTGTCAAGTGCTCTATTCAGAAGTTTCATTAGCTGATGAGTGGTTCTGGTTCATCCGGTCCATCTTGGCTTGACGACTATTGATCTGATGGCTCGCCGTTGCTTGATAACTATTGATCTGATGGCTAATGGTTCTCCATGGCTTTATGACTATTGATATGATAACCCCTGTGTACAGCAGTATTCAGACAACTTTTTTCATTTAAGCACCATTGTTACATCTGTTAGCCAGGTCATATTTGTATTGGAAGAATCGTCTGATAAGAACTCTATAGTTATTAGTTTGTAGACACGTCCACTCAGTTAGTTATAGCAATATATCCCGACCAACAATGGTTAACTGTTGGTATTCTCCTTGTACTCGTGCAGCTGGTTGGGCGGCTTTCACAGGAGGAACTGGTGGCTCAACTGCCTTCATTCTTACCAGCACTTTTTGATGCTTTCAGCAACCAGAGTCCAGATATTCGCAAGGTAGTTTTACCTGTTTTTTTTTTATGAATAGCCTTTACAGTTTACGTTGGCGATGCTAGTTTCCTCAACTAGGGGGCTCTGAAGCTTGTGTAAAGTACCTAAGAGAGCAATAAAAAGCATGGTTTCATATCCCACCAGTATAATGGGCTTCTGGTAGAACCTAAAAAGTAGGGATAAAGTGCTACCATTATTTGAGGCAACAACAAGGACCAGGATTTTATCTGCCAACTGTAATCTCCACTTCAGCTTATAATCAGAATATATATGGGGTGGTAGCACTTGGTAATGCAGGTGGAAGCTATTAGCCGACTTAAAAGTTTTAACATAAAACGCAGAACCCCCCATTTGATTTTTTTTCACGGGGGTGATCTCTTGATTAAGAACTCAGCAACTCAACACGCCTTCCAGTTTCGTGTTGATACCCGACTGATTCAAAGCATATAATCCTGATCTATTTTTACTTCCTATCTGGTAATCAATGGATCTCTTGATTTATAACTTCATCATGCATTATATTGGTACATGATATGGTAGAGAATAGTTTTTTCCCTACCTAGGAGTTACGACAAACCTTCTGGCAACTGCACAATTGTTTTGAGGATTAGAACCATAATTTATTCATTTACAGTTTTTCATGCTTTTTGTTATATTTTAGTGCCAAATTACGTGGTTGGTAGCTTTAGTACATCTTCTGTTTCTAATTTGTAGCGGACCATTTTTATTTACTCATTGTTAGTGCACATTAAACATGCTCGACATTATGTATTTTCTGGATTTATGTATGGCAAAATTTACATTTGATGATCTTTGGAGTTCCGCATCTGATATCATTTGCACTTCCTTTCAGACTGTTGTATTCTGCTTGGTGGATATCTACATCATGCTAGGGAAAGCGTTTGTACCATATCTGGAGGGGCTCAGTAGCACACAACTGCGGTTAGTAACAATCTATGCAAATCGGATATCACAGGCAAGATCTGGCACACCATTGATGCGAACCAATGAATAGTGTCGCTTTTGTGTGCCACATGGACATTTGGTTGGATGGGACCGGGATATGGTTTCATCCATTTGTGTATTTGTATAGAACAGACAGGTGGTGCTCATGTATTTAGCTGCTGGCTTTTCTTGTCTGATAATGTTCTTTGTCTTGTTTATTTCCATGTCATGTGTGATATATACTATTCACACTGTACAAAGGGAAACAGAAAAACCTTCACGGTGCATGTTTATCTCCCATTTTCCTTGTTATGGTATGTATCTGTTGAAAGAAAGACATTTTCAGACGATGTTCTGTTGGATGTTCAGATTGCCTTCTCTGTGTATGGCATGGTGAAACATTGGGCATTGGTATCTTGAGATTGCCTGGAATTGAAGTGTGTTTGTGTTTTTGTTCGTGCGTGCGTGCCAACTTCATGCAGATGGCTCCGAATTTACCAGAGTTGCTAGTTTATACGGTCTGGATCTATGATCGAGCTCAGTTCAGTACGAGCACCAGGTTTAACACTACCCTAGACGGGGATACTTCTCTGAAAACATAAATTTAAGATGATACTTCGTGAAGCACTACACCATGACAACATATGTGGACCGTATTCATATATCACTGCATCGGTGACTGCCTCTGTTGTCAACTACTCCCTCTGTACCGAACTACAAGATGTTTTGGATATTTCGCTATGGAGTACAGTATATACGGTCAGAAGAACATGCACATTAAAACGGAGTGTGGTCACAGAGTGCTCGGTATTTTAAAAATTCAGATCGACATTTTAAGGTTTAAAAATTTATTAGGTATAGATAATGTCGGGATCTACCACTATGCAAAATCTTGCTGAAAAATCCGTTAAATTTTGGCCTGGTCAAAAAAAGAAAAATGTGTAGGATCGGTGAACAGTGCATGGTTTCAATATTTTGAAATTTTGCCAGATTTTTCATTTTTGTGTAGCCTAAAATAATACTCACTCTGATCCTGTTTAAATGTCGACCAAGTACTCCCTCCGTTTAGGTGTATAGGGCCTCCTATGAAAAAATATTTGTTCCAAAACTAGCCAGAAATAAGGCCCCAAATATTTATTAGCCTTATTAATTGGAAGTTACAGCCCCTCTCTCTCCTCATGTAATTGCTCCTTAACCGAGGAGCAGCCCTCCTTTCTCCTTTTTTTCCGGTGGGTGTGAGAAGGTTTGACCAATGCATGGTGTACAGTTCACTTGACTAGTTAATAGGCTAATTAATTTACCATTCCTATTTGATCGCTGATTGGGGAGTAATATAGCCAGTCATCATCTACCTTGGTCGCGTTGCGTTTTGGTAGAGGCCCTATACACCTAAACGGAGGGAGTACAAGTGTACAACTTATATGTACAGCTCACAGCACTTTTTTAGGATCAGAGGGAGTACATTGAAAGTTTGCACGGTTGTAAATCTTGACATAATCTACACCTAAGATTTTTGTTTCAAATTTTTTGAAACATAAATATGCAGATTTTGAATTTTGGGGAATACCAAGCTATGCGTAGCGGGTCCATTTTGACTTTCCACACTAAAAAGTGTCTACAAACATACATTTTTTTGTTTCATTTTTATGGTTGTTCAAGTGTAACTACGGGCAGGAAAAGAACGGTTTGACAAACCGGCTAAAACCAGCCAATAAAATCTAGTACATTTTCCTTCCAGCCGATAAAATCTAGTACATTTCTTTCCCGTCCTTCTTTGCATAACAGATGCGGTAAACTCGTACCGGAGAATTTGCCACATCTACGGGAAGGTAAATGTACTAGATTTTATCGGCTGGTTTTAGCCGGTTTGTCAAACCGTTCTTTTCCTGCTCGTAGTTACACTTGAACAACCATAAAAATGAAACAAAAAAATGTATGTTTGTAGACACTTTTTAGTGTGGAAAGTCAAAATGGACCCGCTACGCATAGCTTGGTATTCCCCAAAATTCAAAATCTGCATATTTATGTTTCAAAAAATTCGAAACAAAAATCGACCGGTACCGGAAAACAGAGTTTTTCATTGTTTTTTCAAATCCAAGATTTTGAACGACATAGTTTTGCTAAAACAGTAATACAAATTTAAAATAACAATGTTTTAACATCATACAACACAATTATCACCCATATTACAATAAATGTTAAATCCAAATAATTAAAACAATAATGAATAGTCCAGAATGAAAGGAATGGTTCAAATTACACATCGATACAAATGATATGAAATAATAAAATGGGAATCTATTTCTTCCCATACAACTGCCACTCGTGCTCAACAAGATCTTCATGGAGCCGAATGTGTGTGGTCTTATCCTCAATCTGCTGGTAGCTCTCAAGAATTGCTTGGATCCGGTCCAGATTCTTTTGAGGCTTCACTCGGCTACCAATGTTGTCATAGAAAAATTCCAAGTTTAAACCCCTCTCATCTTTAATGATCATATTGTGTAAAATCACACAAGCCGTCATGATATCTGAGAGGGTTTTCTTATCCCAGAAACGAGCAGGACCTCGAATAATTGCAAACCAAGCTTGCAACACACAATGCTCTCTCAATATCTTTTCAGCATGCTTTTTGAGCTTTGTCAAAGATAGAATCCTTCTAGTTGGCCGGTTTTGAGATGGTATTCACAAATGTTTCCCAAGAAGGATAAATACCGTCGGCAAGATAATACCCCATGGTATAATCATGCCCATTCATTGGTGTAGTCAGACGGTACGCCACAAGCTATCACTCTCATTGCCGCCGATATTTTTTGGTATGAATTAAACCCAAGCAAATCGGCGGCATTTCTTTGTTGAACGAAGTAACGAGAGTTTTGCTCGCAAGCTTGAACAATGCGAACAAATAGAGATCTACGCATTCGATAGCGCCTACGGAAGAGGTGAACCGGATAGGTCGGTACCTCGGCGAAGTAATCCTTCATTAGCAATGAATTACCGAGCGCTCGGTTCCGGGGAATTGATACGGCGTGTCACGAAGATCGAACGCCGCAAGAATTTTGCCGATCTTTCACGGTACAAATATCACAGATACAGTCTTTCTCAATAAAATAATCCAAAACAGCAGCTGTTATTCTTCCAGAACGATCAGCAAGTACTAATCCCAGCCAATCTATTCTCGTATGCAAACTGTAGCTTTGTCTCTCGTAGCAGTAAAGAGAGCAAAGGACAATTTCTTCTCACGCAGCTATCAATCGGACAAGTAGATGAATAAACAAGCGTTGAGTTTACCAGATGCAAACTCGACGGAACTACACGCGAACCTGCAAGAGAATCACGTGGATGATCCCTGATGGAATCGGCTGCAAATTAGAGGCTAGCTCGCCTCCAATCTTCTCGCCAAGAACACGTATCAAATCTCAGATCGATACTCAACTCGTACACGCAGAAGTGGCCGCCAAACCATGGCGATTTTCTGTATATTTCTCAACCCGAAAATAACTTGTCTGCCCTAGTCTACAACGTGAAGGAATATAAAGGTCCAAAGGAACGACATAAACTCTAGTCGGACACGTAAAAGAATAAAAGGCACAAGCGCCAAAGAAAGCCAACATGGCCTAAGACTCTTATCTAAATACGTTACTAAGAAAAAGGAAGCTAATTAAAATATGGATACGTCCACCACCGTGAATATTCTTTGGTTGCTCCTCGATTCAGTCCAGGGACGTTGAACTCCTCAAGCAACTAGCTCCAGTACATGCTAAAAACGAATTGAGATTTTAATTGAGCCAATCATCAAGTACTCACTTGGGGTTCTGAACCGTGGTTGCACCTTGTCTGTTGGAGTGATCTTGACAGTAAATTTTCCCATAAATTTTCCCATACCTTGACGTCTAGCTGGTACAACATATTTCGGGTAACCAGCTTCTGCTAACTCCCTCTTCACGCATAGAGTCTTTGCTGTAACTTCAGACGGTGCCGTATCATCCTCCCTCCCTTGAAGGGAAACCGTCCTCGGTTTCGACCTATGTCTTGCAGACTTTTTCTTGAACACCTCGACAGTACATTTGATATCCTTTGCATTTTTGGGAACAAGAGCATAGAACTCACCCTTATGCATAAATGTGTACCTGTTCGTGCGTCCATGGTGAAGTGCATTGACATCGTGTTGCCACGGACGTCCCAATAAAAGATGACAAACATGCAATGGCAGAACGTCGCACTCCACTTTATCAACATATCCATCGACAGAAAAAGGAATCTTCACTCTATGGGTGACCTTCAACTTGCCCACACCATTGATCCACTGCATATAGTATGGCTTCGGGTGCTCCCATGTAGGCAAAGAAAGAGACTCTACCACATCCTTACTAATCATGTTGCTTGCACTACCACCGTCAACAATCAGCTTGCATATTTCCCCCTTGATGGTACATGCAGTTTGAAAAATGCTACGCCGTTGTCCCGATTCAATGATGACCTTATCATCGCGCTCGACCTTATGCGCCATCAAACTCGGCACATTAAGTTCAGGCCAACAATCGATGGCATTACTATCATCCTTACCAGTAGCATCTTCTAACTGAGGCATCTCATCTTCAGATTCTGAAACATATGCATTATCAACAAGCAAAATCTTCTTCTGATTCGGACACTCACGCATCATGTGACCTCGTCCCCCACACTTATGACATATAATATGGCTATGATGAGATGAGCTTGATGCAGTTTGAGAGACCTCCTTAGGTGCAGCAGCCATCTTGCTATGTTCAACACTTGTCGGCTTGTATGAAACAGCCGGTTTAGCACTAAACCCACCATCAGCATGAGCAGAACCGCGCCGCGCACTACTGTAGGTTGGACGACTACCTGCAGCTTGCTTTTCATGAAACCACCGTTCAGCGCGCTCAGCTTGGTGAATCAACTCATGAATATCATTGTATTGCATCAAATCAACACAGTCACGGATATCTTCATTCAGCCCCTCAAACAGTCGTACCATGGTTGCCTCCGCAGACTCACGTACCGTTGTCCGTATCATTAATGTTTGCATCTCCTTATAATACTCATCAACAGTTTTTGCGCCTTGCACAAGACGACGCAGTTTACTATGAAGTTGACGAGTGTAACTAGCAGGCACAAATTTGTCCCTCATGACACGCTTCATGTCAACCCATGTTGCAGCTCGCTCCCCATTGCGGTTCAGATTATCCCACCAAACAAGAGCATACTCTGTAAATTCCGAGGACGCAACACGAACCTTCTTTTCTTCGGAATAACTGTGGTTGTCAAAAATCTGATTGACACGCATCTCCCACTCTAAATATTTCTCCGGATCAGAACGCCCGAGAACTCAGGTACGGTGATCTTTATGCGACCGATACCATCATCCTCCTGAGCAGCTTCACCACCTGGGTTATGCCGTGGAGCAGCACCATGGCGGCCCTCAAGACCTCGTCGTGGTCGGGGCTGCTGGCCTGCACGAGCATCCGACAAATCAGAAACATCACCATCCGAGTGGCCTTGGCTGCGCGCTGGTGACCGGGACTGCCGGCGTGGTGCATCCCTTGCCTCGAGACGCTGAACAACCGCGGTCAACCGATTAAGGCTCTCGTTAACCACTCGTAAACTGTCATCCCGCTGGCGATCACTTGTTGTCAAATGCTCATTAAGCCTGTCCTCGACGCCCGCAATATTTGTAGACAAATTCACAACTTTTGCGCGAAGCTTTTTATTGGCATCTTTGATTGACATCAAGTGTACACGCAGATCTTCAGTGACTTCTGGACCCAAAGGAATTTCCCCTCCTTCCGGATCAGAATCCTCATGCTGCGACATCTTGACAAAGCAACAAGATCAAACAAGCACTAGCTGAGAGAGAAAAAATTCTGCACCGTGAACAACCCTGCTCTGAATACCAAGATGATACGGCGTGTCACGAAGATCGAACGCCGCAAGAATTTTGCCGATCTTTCACGGTACAAATATCACATATACAGTCTTTCTCAATAAAATAATCCAAAACAGCGGCTAGTATTCTTTCAGAACGATCAGCAAGTACTAATCCCAGCCAATCTATTCTCGTATGCAAACTGTAGCTTTGTCTCTCGTAGCAGTAAAGAGAGCAAAGGACAATTTCTTCTCACGCAGCTATCAATCGGACAAGTAGATGAATAAACAAGCGTTGAGTTTACCAGATGCAAACTCGACGGAACTACACGCGAACCTGCAAGAGAATCACGTGGATGATCCCTGATGGAATCGGCTGCAAATTAGAGGCTAGCTCGCCTCCAATCTTCTCGCCAAGAACACGTATCAAATCTCAGATCGATACTCAACTCGTACACGCAGAAGTGGCCGCCAAACCATGGCGATTTTCTGTATATTTCTCAACCCGAAAATAACTTGTCTGCCCTAGTCTACAACGTGAAGGAATATAAAGGTCCAAAGGAACGATATAAACTCTAGTCAGACACGTAAAAGAAAAAAAGGCACAAGCGCCAAAGAAAGCCAACATGGCCTAAGACTCTTATCTAAATACGTTACTAAGAAAAAGGAAGCTAATTAAAATATGGATACGTCCACCACCGTGAATATTCTTTGGTTGCTCCTCGATTCAGTCCAGGGACGTTGAACTCCTCAAGCAACTAGCTCCAGTACATGCTAAAAACGAATTGGGATTTTAATTGAGCCAATCATCAAGTACTCACTTGGGGTTCTGAACCGTGGTTGCACCTTGTCTGTTGGAGTGATCTTGACAGTAAATTTTCCCATAAATTTTCCCATACCTTGACGTCTAGCTGGCACAACATATTTTGGGTAACCAGCTTCTGCTAACTCCCTCTTCACGCATAGAGTCTTTGCTGTAACTTCAGACGGTGCCGCATCAGGAATGCAAAGACGGCCAACCGTCGATCCCCGTCTCTTCCGCTTGCCTCCTTTCTCAAACTGCTCGACGAGATGCGCCATAATCATATGCTCTACATCATCGTCAAAGAGCATCTCCTCAATCTCCGAATCATCCGAGTCAGAGGAGGACGACGAAGACAAACTCCAATCCATGTAACAAAATATTAATTCCTAAATTAGACGACGAATCGACTAATTTCTAAACCTAAAACAACCTAATCCACGACCAATTCGGTGAATAACCATACCTTCTTCTCCACCGACGGCCGGATCCGTGACGCGCGGAATCCTTACCCACAACCGGCCCCAAAGCGGCCCTTCCGACCTACGGGAGTGGGGAGAACTAGGCTTCTTAGACCTGCCCGGAGCAGCCTCCGCCCGAGCTCCGCGCAAGATCCATGGAGACGGTGGCGACGGGGACGCTGGGACGGGATACGCCACCTCTGGGGCCGAAAGACGGTGGAAACGAAGCGGCGAGCGACGGCGAACTGAATCCGCAGTGCGGAGAAGCAGGGGCGGTGGGGGAAGGGCGGCGAGATGCGGCGACGGAAACGGAAGTCAGCGCGCGGGCTGAAAGTTCCGTGTGCGCCAAGAATGATACATACACGAAAAACACCCGCCAACCCGGACATATGGAGAACGGAAGGGGAAATATCCTGCTCCCTCGAAAAAGTTCCGGGGCGGGTGTTTTTCCGGTATCGGGTATGTTCCTTTTTGCGCCGCAGACCTTTTCTCTACTACTATTAAACAAGCGAACTTTTTCTTTCCTATAGCCACCCAGCCTAACGTACACAGACTACAACAGACCAATTACAACCACAGGATCCGGTCCACCAATTCGGATCTAACTGTCCAGATTACAACTCAGTCCCACCATGTGTGCATCTAGCAAATTTAGGGAGCGGACGGAAACTCTGCCATCCGCGAGAACCCTGCGTGAAAAGAGAGCAGAATCACGAAAAAAAAGAGCATAATCAACGGGAGAAAATCCGCTCTAGCCACGTAAAAGAAATCCCAAAATTAGCGTCAATCAAGACAATTTGTCCCCTACGTTCATACGAGTAGCTGCCATCCAGCAACCCTGCAGCGACTCGGTGAGACGCGTTGTTGCCGCGCTGCTCATCCTGCGCCGTCCGCGCCGTCGAGCTCCTCGCCAACCCAGGTGTATGCCCATCCTGCGGGATCGCCGACGAACTCAAGGCCGACGACGCCCGCGCCATCCTCCACCATCGCGGCCTGGCGACGGTCAGGCGGTCAGGCCGCCCGCGCCGACGCGCGTCTGGACAACGCATGAGCAATCTCTTCTAATCACCGCAATATATGCCCCTTTCGAACTAATCTTCTGAATGTCCTTCTTCAGAGTCGCCGTCCACACCGTCTTGCGCCATCGCAGCCTGCGCATCCGATGCCGACGAACTCCTCGGCAAGTCAGGTGCATGCTCTATAATTTATCAAGGACAAACGGGTTAGTTCAAATCTTCAGACCATGATTACACGAACAAACACACACTACCATCAGTAAGTGAAAACGTATCCTGTCATAATAAATCATTTTGCGTGACTTTTGAACCTGTTACTATTTGTTTGAGGTACAGTTTATAGTTCACAATAACCTGCTAAGCAATTCAACTTTCTTTGCACAAAAGAGTATACATTATGTAATTTTTTAACAATTCAGGTATCTTTACACAATAGCTTAACTACTCACTTCCCCTTTCTCCAACAATGATATTAGACTGTTTATCAGGGGTTGAGAACCCCCAACTCAGCATAATCGGAAGCCTACGTAAACCAGAATGTACTTTGCAAAATCAGGGTTAGTTCATCGGTTTATTTGCAAAATCAGTGCTAAATTATGAATACTGTTTATTTGCCTATGATTTGGAAACTCCTTTGTTCATTCAGGTACAGGGCCTTTTTATGACTCCAACAAAACTCTACTGAGCCAACAATATGACAAGAGTCTTTCAATGGGGCTGTCCCTACATGCGGGTCAAACCACTCGAAATATAATAAGTACTTGTGTCAATCCTAGGTCCACATCACGTGGCAAGGCAGCTGTACAGAAAAATATTGGTATTTATTCTCATGTCAAAGTTTTGTTCAATTATATACCGGTTTATTTTTTGTGTGAATACTGCCACTTGGTGCATAACTTCAAATCATTGCTGCTACTTACGCATTGCACTGCGAGTAATCTGACAGAGTACGTACAGTGCTTCATAGACTAAGAAAAAAACCAATTTTGAAGACTGAAAATAGTAAAGCATGCCACAACGTATAACTTACTTATACTGCAGTCCCATTTTAAGAACTATTGCCTTTCAAATATAAGAATAATGTATGCTGTCATCTAGCCAATTTGATTTTTTTCTGGTTTCTACACGTTACTGATGGGATGAACCCAAGGGAACATGGTATGATTTTACAGGATATTCAATTGCGTACTTCATTGCTTCCCTAATCCCTGTCCAATTTGCATCTTTATAACAGTGTTCTGGTCAATGCATCATTTTTGTACAAACCATAATAGATCTACCTGCTGTGAGTTCAACATGAATTTGATAATAGAAGAATATGTAACCAACTCATTTGTCTTAACAGTAGTATTCGAATATGTATAGACTGAATGAATGAATCTGCATTGGCTTAGCATCTAAATGAATCTATTTAGGACATAGTCATTCTTTTTTTGATAGTTCTTGGAGGGTTTTGGTCAAGGAAACGAAATACCTTGACTAGGTTTTTCTTCTCGACTCTCAAGATGTAAATGATGAACATTTTTTCCCAGGCAAAACTGCATGCTTCCCATGATGTACACTCAGATAGTCCAGTATCCGGCCTAGGAAGAACCGCTGGCACCCTACTGTACATGATTTCCATGATGTACATCAAATGCTCCTGCAAGATAATAGTCCAATGTGAGCAGCATGCTTCAATCTCATACTACTTATATATTTAAAAGCATTTGCCATTGAACTTCACTCATCATTACCTAGAAATCTTTTTTTTTTTTGAAAAACGTGAGCTGTATATATTAAGAAGTCAAGTTGATACAATCACACTCGACAAACACCGACACGCAGGACGGTGCTGCCTCAAGCAAAACCCCAGTCGACTCACGTTTACCCAACTGTGCTAAACTGTGTGCAACTTTATTACTTGATCGACCAACCTTGCTAATGCGAATGTCCGGAATCCCTATCATCAGGTCTTGCGCCTCCCTGTAAAGACTCCAACAAGCTGAACGATCCTCAGACTTTGCCGCCAGCATGTTTTTTGAATGTCCCCCTTAATAATCGAATTATAAATTAAATCTCACCGGAAAAGAGTATGCATATGCACGTACCAACTGAAAATAGATGACCTCAGGTAAAGGTGTTTGTCACAAGCAGATTAATCTTCCCTCATGTTTAACCTACAACAATGGCAAACCATCACAAATGAACAGTGTGCTTACATATAAGATATGATCCAGCCAGCAACCACTGAACCCTCTACTTATAAGGTCCAGATTAGAAAAAGGCAACACTTACACAAATATAGAAGGTTTAGCCTTCATGTTTGAATCTAAAAAATATATCTATAATCAACGTTTAGAAGCCAAATTATGTTCTTTCCCTGTTTGTTATTTGTAGAACTAGAACAATGTCAACAAATGGAGCTACTCTCCCGAAACAAGACCTAATCAAGAACACACATTAATAAACAGTAGCATTCAGAACCATATAACAGCAAGTTGAGGCTAATAACGCAAAACTGGAGCTACTCTCCCTAACAAAAACCTGATCAAGTTCATTGGCTCGAAGGAATATATTCATCTATATTTGGAACAAGCTAATCAATCAAGCTAATTTCCTATGAAGGAAATTTCCTATTATCTATAACCATGATACATTTTCATGCTTAAATTTGACAGTACAACATTAACCCAACAAATCTCCAAAAAGGAAACTTGATTCTAAATGTCGGAACTGCAGGGGATTTATGGCTACAACTGGAGTCTTTAAGTGCCAACCAAGACCATATAAAAAGGTCACCTCAATTAACTTGGATTCTAAATTTCCAAAGCAATAATCAACCTAAAAGAAAACTTAATTAAAGGATTTTCAACCTAAATACTACCTCAAATGAATCAGAATTTCCTACAAGAACATCTTGCACCTAGCAAGCGGACCCGTTGGAGTCTTGGAGATGAGGTCTCACCTTGCCCCTGTGATTTGCTCCTAGCTGCGGGTCACTCACTTCCTATTGCCTGGTATCTGATGCCTCCTCGGCCTCTTCGGCGACCGGAAACCCGACGAGCTCCAGAGAATGAGCAGGCGCATGCCGCAGGCACGAGGTAACTTCCCATGGGGGCGGGGAGTGGGAGGTGGTTGAGCAGGCGCGTGCCGCCGGCGCGAGGTAACTGCCCAGGCTCGGCCTCTTAGGCGACCGGAATCCCAACGAGCTACACAGAATGAGCAGGCGCGTGCCGCCGGCGCGAGGTAACTGCCCACAGCGGCGGGGAGTGAGAGGTGGTTGAGACCAGCGGCAGGGGAGGCAGGGGCTTGAGTAAGTAGGTCGCCGACGATGGGGACAAAGAGGAATTGGATTCACGGGGAGAAGATAGGTGGAGTGAGGAGACAGAGAGAGAGAGTGGAGAAGAAATTCTTTTTTTTTTGCGATAAAATTGGGAGCTTTATTAATCAGAAATAGGATTACAATCAGCAGCCAGAAGGTCTGTTAGAGCGTCAGGAGCATCTTGTAACCACAAGTCGGTTTGATGCTCAGCTCGTGATATATAAGCTAGACGATCTGCAACCCTATTATTTGTTCTTTTGATAACTTCTATAACAAGCTCCCTTCCTCCACCTACACTCTCCTTGATATCCTTGACCAGATGTCCTATATGCGATCTGTCCATAGTCCCCTGCTTCACTACCTTTGCAAGGTAATGTTCCTTTAGCTTCTTTGGTTGCTCAAGAAGAGCATGTTGATGTGAACTTCATTAAAAATAATAATTTCAACAACAATGCTTATAGGAATAATTTTGGTAATAACAATTATAAGCCTTATCCTTTTAATAGTGGCAATGATTATGTTAATTCTTATGTTAATTCCTACAACAATAATAAGAGTGTACCCTCTGATCTTGAAGTCATGCTTAACGATTTTATTAGTAGACAAACTGCTTTCAATAAATCTGTTGAGGAAAAGTTTGGGAAAATCAATGTTCTTGCCTCTAAAGTTGATAGTCTTGCTCTTGATATTGATTTGTTAAAAATTAAAACTATGCCTCATGATGTTAAAGAGAGCAAAACTCTCAATGCCATACAAGTTAAAATTGATAATAATGTGAAGATGTTAGCTGAATTACATGCTAGGTGGGCAAGAGAGGATGAAATTGCCAAAAAGAATAGTATTGCTAGAGTTTATACTATTACTACTACTGAAAATGCTGTAAACTCAAGTGTTAACAAACCTCCTACTATCAATGGTAAAGTAATTGGTGTTGGCAATGTCTCTACTTCTGTTGCAAAACGTTTAAAATTGCCTGTAAACACTGAAACTGTTCCTGATAAAAGTGCTGAAATTTTTCGAGATGTGAGAGACAATGGTCCTATTACTTTTGATAATAATGATTTTGATTTTGATGGTTGCAATTTTTCTGAAGTAATTAAGTTCTTGCAAAAGCTAGCTAGAAGTCCTAATGCTAGTGCTATAAACATGGCTTTTACTAAACATATTACTAATGCTCTCATGCAAGTTAGGGAAGAGAAATTAAAACATGAAGCTTGTATCCCTAGGAAGTTAGAAGATGGTTGGGAGCCCATCATTAAGATGAAGTTGAATGATTTTGATTGCAATGCTTTATGTGATCTTGAGTGGAGAAGAAATTCTAACGCAAAAAAAAAAAGAGTGGAGAAGAAGAAGTGGTTTTTTCCCTTGTCCAGCTGATATTTAATTATTTATTCATATGGTACTAAAATGGAGCTGCTCATTTTAGGATAGTTTGGTATTTTATTATCAATATCCTTAAAATTAATATTAAGTATTTTCTGATTATTTTTTGACTGAATATACTAACAGTTGTAATCTGTAATTGAGCAGGTCATCATGTGGTTTGTGGACGTTAAACTTTATGGAGTATTTGGCAGGAGATTTTTTATCTGATATTCCTGAGCAGGTATATTTCGCTCGATGTCACGTGCTATATATATTGTTCTATTGATTTTTTAAACTAAATTGGATTACTATTTGACAGGTTCACATGACAAAATTTAGGGCAAAATTACCTGTAATATTAGTCGACTCGGAAGTACCAAGACATCGAGGCGATAAACAATATTCCTGCCTTGGAGCGAGTACTTATTAACCGCATAAAGGGATGGATCTTCATGAATTAATACATAGTGGATACTGCTATGTTATTTAGAATGTTTTTAACCATCGCTTCAGACAAGTGTTGAATTGTAATATTTACGCAAATAAATAACTATTATTTCGTTCTTTGTGGATTTAAAATGATGCAACGTGTGTGGATTGGATGTTGTTTACACATCTTTAGATGGTTTAGGCAAAAAATTATTGTTGTGGCAAAAAAAAAACTCACTAAACTAAAAATGATTTTTGTAGTTCGAAGACGTGCGTTGCACGTGCACGGCCACTAGTTTTTTTTTTAAATGAAATACGGAAGTAAATTTTTGCGCCGCAGACCTGGAAAAAAGCATTTATTTTCCGGACGGGATTATCGGGGATTTGATAGAGTTGCTCTTACCATGTGGGTTCCCGCTTGTCAGTTGACCACACGCGAGAACTGCAGGCCCAAATTTCCCCGCTTCCTTTCCTTGGGTGTTGGCGCGCACCGACCCAAGCGGCAGCGGCGGCGGGCGATGGATCGTCCCCAGCGCCGGAACCCTAGTAGCCGCCCTCTTAAGCCGCCGCAGCCACCAGGAGGCCTGCCCTTCCAGCCCCCGCCGGCGTCGAGGCCCGCCCCCGAGCCCCCTCTACAGGTCCGTCCCGCCCACCTGCACCGCTTTTTCGTTTCTTGTATTCGAGTTTTGATATCCCTCGAGTTCTTGGAAGCAAGATCGAGACAGAAGTTCCCATCTTGTGGTCGTCGAATTATTGCGTGGGGTCGAAGGTTCAGGAAACGCAGCAGAGTTAAATCAGCGTCACGATTCTAATTTCTAATTGGCTTGAAATGTTGATCCTGCGTTTTGTTCCCCAAGAAAGATGGAATAGTTCATGGTACTTTTGGGAGATTTTAGGTAATTTATCTATCGATTTTATACAATTTCGTGTTGGTTTAAGGCTGCGTGATTCCTACATCAGGCGATCCCTGCCGACATGTGGATGCTTTCCACCCGTTCTTGTACGTGTTTCATGAAACTGGGATTTGCGGTTTGTGCGAGCCCATGGCGTTTTAGGATTTCTTTTCCCAAATTGTTTGGATTTTGTGTGTAGAGCTCTGGCTATTGGCTTATTTACCCTCAAGCTCAAGCACCATCATGTTGGTCATTGCAGCCTTTACAGTGAGAGTTTCGTCCTGGAAATCATTTTTAATTTTTCTGGCTTCATGTAATGATTGAGTACCTAATGGCAGATGGGAGGCCAAAGAAAAAGGTTCGATTTGCAAGTGAAGCTGGTGGTCATCACATATATGCGAGACAGGATGCTAACACAGGCAGAGCTGAGAAACCCAAGCCCCAAGGTGGTTCTTGTCTCACTGGAATTCCTTTCATTTTTAACAGTGCAGAATTTATATAGCCCGCCCTTTTGTGTTTCGCAATGCATTAGTTTTCTGGTAGATGACATATGTTCCGCACCTTGCTATTCTGTAATTAAACCTTAAAAGGGGCGTTGTGCCACACTGCCACTGCCACTAGTATAGTCTGTTAACTGTAATTCTTTTCTTATGTGTCAACCTATTTGCTTATTGGAATTCCTAGGCAAAGGTTCAATATATTCAAAAAATTCAAGGATAGTTGCAATGTACCTGTTAGACTGTTGGAGCAATGTAATACTTTTCTTTTGGAAGAATCAATGCTGGGTTGGGAACAACCCACCTGAACACTTGTATTCAAACTTTCAAGGTAGCAAATAAATATCGTCGGACAAACAAGTCTGCCCTAGGATTGGAGTAACAGAAAAAATAAAAAATAATCTGTGCCTTTTGACACTCTTATTTGGACATCACTTGCTATGCAGGTTCCGATGCGAAAACTTCCGAGTTAAAATTCTTTAAGAAAATGTGGGAACAGTCAGGCTGTAGATCCCATTCCTTCAGACAACCTCATCAAAACAATGTGCCAAGCATCTCAAGCAAAAAGAGGGCGAGAGAATTGGTTTGTAACTTTGTATACACGTCCATTTGATGCCCTATATTCTCATTCTCTTCGGTTCCTCTTGCTTCATACATTAAAAGGAGCCCCAATGGATCATTCATATGGAATTCTTGTGTTCTTTCTGCATCTTGTAGAAGCACATAATGTGACGTCGCAGAAGAAGTTCCCTGTCCAAAAGGTTACCCTGTCCCGATCAGACCCCTGCTACACCCTCGAATAATGCATTTTCTAATGAGCAAATGGAAGTGCAAGCCTCACATTTTGGTATGATTTTCTTTCTTTGGCCTCCTCTTTTAAATATGAGTGAGGCATCGTTAGATTCTTCTAACTATATTCTTCTTCTCTGCAGAACATGACAATCATGATACACCTCAGTTAAAACCTTGTGATGGTGCCCCAACTGGTCATGTTTTGACACCCATGATTCAGACACCATTTGAACTTGCAGGGATTTCAAGAAATACTGGTGAGCACATGCTCATCACCCAATAAAAATACATAATGTAATCGCTACTTTACTGCTGTGTTCTCAAAAGAAGTACTACACACTGCCAAATTCTTTCTGTGTACAGTAGTCAACCTTCCTGGAAATTGTCCGTTTATATCACATATATTTTACCATGATGGTGTCAGTGATAGTTGAAGCTTTATTTACCATGGTTGGGACTTGGAACTGAACAAATTAAAGATGTACTGCTAAAATAAATGAGGATATAACGATATCATGCAAATAATCCTGGTATCTTATTGTTCTTAGTTGTTTTGCCTCGCCAACTATCAGACATCTGTTCTGAAATCTGTATATTTTTTCCTTGCTTGGATGCTGATACGTGCCCTGCAATTGTTGCCTGATACAAGCACATGTTACTGCTTAGATACCTCGCTTGTTGAGACGGTTATTCATTTTATCTAAATTCTGGAATACTTCCTAAGTTCCTAAAAGCTTTGTAAGGATGTACTTGTGAGATATATTCTGTTAGGTGTATTGCTCAAATTTGCAATTGCTACATTCAGATGGGTTGCTAATCCATTATGTTACTATTTGTGCTGTGCTGGTAATGGACACAGAACCTGGGAGTGGACGGATGTTTTCAGAAAAGAGAAGAAATCTATTAAAGCTAGCTTCAAAAACGGCGGAGATGGAAAGTTGTGAGTTATTGCTAAAAAGGTTGTCATTATATTATTGAATAATTCGATTAGTTTATACTTTTGTATAGTCTAATTTCGTTAGCATGATGATTACATTTCTCAGATCAGAATTTTTCGCTGATATCATGCAAAGGTTAGGCGCCAGCAACCTAATAAGAAAGGTACTCTTTGCTGAGCCTTTGTCATTCGAACAAATGTATTATTACCTACTAAAAGTTATTCTGTTATCTAGTTATCACTTTTACCTCTGATAGTGCCTAATGCAATGCAGCACCATAAAGAGTCCATGAGACAGAGGGAAATGGTTCACAGACATACTCTTTCTGATCCCGGAGGTCATTTCGAAAACATGCTTGATTACAGGGGCGACTTCAATTCATCAAGAAAACTGAGATCAGGAAAGGATTCGTCCTCTTACAAGTGACGAATCACGTCAATTCCTAGCCTTGCCATGGGTAGACAATCGGGGCCTTCCAAGTTTTCTTGATTGGGAAAACGGCTTACCTTGTGGGGACAGTGAAGCACATCAGTGCATGCCGCTACCATCAGCATATACTACAAATCTTTCAAGTTCTGATTGGAAAAGAGACACTGTTCACAACCAGGTTTCCAACATGTTGCTAGAAGATGTCCAACCTCTCACGAAATGCAGATCAGCTTCAGCTAATGAATTGGGTGATAATATTCAAAGTGAGCCATATGATCATCATGGATGGCATCCTATGCTGTTGGTGACAGACACTGAATCAGTTCCTAAGCGATTGTCCTTCCCCTGTCAGATCAGAGAGCAGTCTGGTACCGTATGCGCTGTCAAATACTTCCTGGCAACCTGAGCTTTCCAGATCCCTAGAGCATTGTACTTCTAGATCAGTTGGACTAGAGGGGGAGGACTTGACTGAGGCAGGATTGTTTGGTAATCCTGCTGCTGGACTTCTATCTGCGTTTGACCAGTCACATGAGAAATGCACTTCAAGCTTTTCAGACCTTAGAGGTGGAATTCTTGATAACAACGCTTTTAGCGGTATCTCCAACTTCCATGCTAGTGAGAGCAACAGCCTTGTGTCGAATCGAAACAGAAGTTGCCTGGATTCCATATGTTCAACTTCAGATTATCCTTTTGAGCTGGGCTCAAAGAGCTTTTTGACTCTGCTGTCCGTATATCTTGTTTGGCTGGAATGGAGGCAGAGGCAGAGTTGTTTGATAATTCTGATACTGGGCTCGTACAGGGGCTGGATCGGTTACCTGTGACATTCACTGCTTCAAGTTTTTCCAAGTCCTCTGGAATTCTTGATTGTCATCATGACCCAGAGGACAGCAACAGCATTTTTCCCGTGGATGCAGAAGACGCTTGTTTGGATTCCTCATCTCCATATTCAGAGCGTCCCTGTAAGCAAAACTGGGAAAATACATGTGATTTATCCACAGAATTGTGGTCATCATCACATCATGTCCACTCTCATGGTGGCAGTTTGGGAGCTATGTTTCGTTTCACGCCGGATCGAAGCATTTGCAATGATTTTGAAGATGACCACAGTATGGCGCTAGTCGAAGCCAACCCCAAGAGTGGCTTGTTTGGTACATCTGATTCGCATTCTTTGGTTCTTCCTCTACTATGGATAGCATCAGGGAGACTCCCATGTTGTCTCTTGATGGCGTAAGGTGGTAGCTCTGCACTCGATTGTTGAAGTGTTATTTGTTTCTGTCTAGACTCACCCTGTTAGCGGATGATACATTCTGCTACATGCAATTTTGACCTTAATTTGGGTATAGATAGGCGGTTGTTAGCTACCTCAAAATGGTAGGAGTGAACTTCTGTTGTTTGAAGCAAGTGGAGAAAATCCAGCGTGCCTTTCTTAGGACTGGGTCTGACAAGGTCAGTGGTGGTAAATGCCTGGTCAAATGGTCGCAGCTCTGTTCCCCAGTGCAATTTGGTGGGCTTGTAATCCCTAATATCCTCTATCAAGGTTGTGCTCTCAAGCTGCGGTGGCTTTTGCAAAGTAAGAAGTGTGCTGATAAACCTTGGCAGCTCTATATACCAATATCCAAGGAGATTATCTCTCTTTTAAACAAAAGGCACCGCGTGCCCAGCTTTAAATTAATAAAGCCACATAACGGCAGAGTTACAAGACACAGCTGCTGGTGCTGCCAGCTTAACAAGGTAGCTTACAAAGGGCCTCACAGGCACGAATAGCAACAAGTTTAAGATCGAAATAAACAACAAAACACCAAGACACCCTCCAGCCGAGAGAGATTAAGGCGCTGGGACAACTGGAGCGGTTGGAGCGACTGGTGCGCGGTTAGCCGACAAGTGTGTAGACGCATAGGTAGCCTGGAGAAGCTTGATCAACTCATCGACCATTGGCAACAGCTTAGTTTTGATGAGTGGCCGCCACTGCTGCAAGGAAAGCAGAGATTTAAACAACACATCAGCAGGTTGACGAGGAAAGATTGCTTCAATGGAGTACTTGTTGCGTGTAGTCCAAAGAGCCCAACAGAGCACTGCAAAGAGAATCCAAAGGGCTTTCCTGGTTTTACCAGCGAAAGTATTAAAGATTAAAAAGACATCCGCAAGAGAAGAGGGTGCCCACTGAACCCCAACATCTCACGAACCCCACTCCACACAAACTTAGCCAGCACACACTCAAAAAAGATGTGGTTGACAGACTCAACCTGCCCACACAGGGCACAAGAGCCGTTCGAGGGGCCCTGTCTCTTTGCAATCTGTTCCCTCGAAGGCAGACGACCTCTAGCAAGCTGCCATAAGAAAATTTTGATCTTCAGGGTGAGAGAAACCGCCCAGATGTCTTTAGCAGCCAGCAGCTGGTTACCTTGACACAGCTTATTATACAGAGACTTGGTGGAAAAGCAGGCAGAAGTTTCAAGGGACCAGGACACACTGTCCCTGCCCTCCTCCGGCTCCACCGCCTCAATCTCGCCTTGCAGCTCCTGCCATTGTCTAAGTTCCTCAGGCCCAAAGGCCCTACGAAACCGCAGTCTCCAACCATCTCCTCTCTTCCAAGCCTCTACATGCATTACCATTGGTAGTGGCACTGACACTTACTTCTGGTCTGATCATTGGCTACATGGGCTAACAACTTCCACGGGTTCTCTGTCATGGAAGTGGACAGCTGATGGAAATTACTCGGCAAAATCAGCTTATAATCTTCAGCTTATAGGCAGGACTGAAAGCAGTTTTAGGGAGCTCATCTGGCAGATCAATATCCCCTGTAAGATTCGCTTCTTTGCTTGGCTGGCTATTCAAGGGAAGTGTCTCGCTGCCGACAACCTCGCCAAGGGGAATTGGCCTCACAACCCCTCTTGCTCGCTCCACAACCTGGGACAGGAAACGGTAACTCACATTTTACTAACTGTCCGTTACCGCTGGAATTTGGGGATATTGCCTAACTAAATTCATGTTTCCTCCAGCTCCGACGCCGTCCATGCAAACCAGCGACCTTCAGGAGTGGTGGCTCGCCGCTCTGAACGCTCTCGGTGCTCAACTTCAGAATAGCTTCTATTCGTTGATCATGATTCATGACCATCTGGTGGTTCATATGGTGAGAGTTTAATGACAGGATCTTCAACGGTAAAGCCTTGAGCTTATTTGCTGTCTGCGATCTGATATACACTGAGCTCTCCATATGGTTCAAGGTGGGACTGAGCTGAAGGGAGCTGCGTGGCTTGGCGATATGTAATCCACCTCATAAGGCTTGTACAGTTTCATTTTCTGCTTTGTATAGCTTTAACCTTGCAACTCTGAACCCTGTTTCGGTTGCTCTCTCTTAATGAAACGAGCGCGCGCTGCCTTTGTAAAAAGGAATTCTGCTGTTTACCCCAGTTTTGCAGAGGCTTAGGCTAGCGCTTTGCAGGAAGTGGATGCCAGTAATTTTATATCATCGATCCAGTCAGAACTTGCTGAACTGATGTGTGGACATGTAAATTTGCCACAAAATGTACTCCCTCCGTTTGGAAATAGATGTTTTAGCTATCTCAAAATTTGGATGTATCTAGACATGTTTTAGTGTGTACATATATCGAAATTTTGAGATAGCTAAGACATCTATTTCCGAACGGAGGGAGTACATAGATTTGTCTCCTGGGTTTGTTGTTCTATGTTGAACTAGGAGTGTGATAACAAGGTAACTCAAGGAGGGAGGAAATGCATAAACAGGAAGTCATAAATTGACCATTCGGTCTTTTCCTTTTTTGCTGAAATTTAAAGTGTGATATCAGCACACGTGGATGGCATCTGCTAAACAGAACCTCACTGCTCATGTTTTCATTTGTTTCAGGAGTAGCATTAGTCTAAGTTTGTCCCCCTATAAAAAGGACATCTCATACCCATGGGTATAGTCGCTAATTCCGAGTGGACAAGCTAAGGGATTGGTTTAGTTAGTACTCAGTACGAGAAGGCGCGCATTGAAGGCACGGTAGAAAAAATAATCAATCTATGATTCTCCATGTTTTCCCTTTCAAGAAGACAAAATAAACAAAGCACAACATGGACGTTGAACTGTAAGCCTGCAACTATAAAGAAAATTCATTGGAAAAGAAGGAGAACCGTGGTGGTATCTGTGGACAAAGTAAACCCCGACAACTCGACGGTCAAAGACTCTCAAAGTGGAAGATCAATTACCCAAACTTTTCGACTGAAGCTTTGCACCGCTCAACATGCGAGTATTTTTCCCACAGTACAAAGCTACATTGCCCTTTTGTTAACAGAAAGCTACATCGCTGAATTCACGTTTTCCCTGGAAGCATCTGCCCGACCAAAGCGTACTTTCTCTAGCACTTTGTACCTCCCAGGCAGCAAAAGAAACAACATTCTGGCGTAGCGTAAACCCCAGAGCACGAACCAAGTACGAACAGGTCAAGAATCGCTTACATAACATGAGGTATCCAATCAAGAATCTCTCATCTGAACTGAAACGTGCTAGGAAAAGAAGCTCTCGACATGCTCGACCCTGACTTTCCATTGCATATTGACTCCACGCCGGGCAGTTTCAAACCGTGACCACGGGTTCAAATTCCAAACTTCATGCTCCTTTCTAGAAACATTTTTGGAACAAGTGCACGACTTGCGATGCCTGGATAATCATGCCTCGCCTCATATTGAGCGCCACTTCTCCAAGTGAGGAAACAATGATACAATATACATCCAACGCGAAGAAAGCATCCATCGTTCTGCCACAAAGTTGCACTCGTCGTTTCTTCTCATAAACTTGTCGCGCATACGCTGAAATTGAGGTGGATTGGGGGCAGACTTGAAAGGATTTCTTATTATTGATCTTACTAACGCATGTTTGTCTAGAAGACGTGCTCCAACCGGGAAAATGTCTAACGAAACCTAGGCCCATGTGGATACATTTTTAAAAAAACTTGGTACTCGCAAAATAAGAAGTTGGTGAAAATTTGCATTCTAAAGAAGTGAGCCTAGTAAGAGTGTATCCACAACCCAGTCATCAAACATGTCCGGACACGCCCTTCACGTATATACTTTATATTGAGGGCTAAATAGGCGTGTCTAGACCCGTCAGCCCACATGTCGACCTTGGGAGGATTTTCAGTGGTTAGGCACGCTCCTTCGTCATATCTAAATAACTTTTTCTATGGCCCGTGGACAACCCATCTCAATCGATCCATTCCGAGAATTTTCTCTGCCTAGGCGCGCCCATGTGTCTTCAAAACCATATATTTTTGTCTACTTGCCAACACCAGAGCCAGATGAGAGCTTGGAGGATTGGTGTATCAAGGAGAGAGTCAGATTTCAGTAAAAAGAGAAGTGCTTCGACCCTTTGGGTCGCTGTAGCACAATTTAGTCAGTAAAACATTTTGTCATACCCCATCTTCCAGTAAGGAGTTTAAACAACCATTTACGGAGCAAAACTGCGTTTTTAGCCTCTACAGATAGATTGCGAGTCAGCCTAAGACGCTCCATTTTGTGAGACCATGTTTTCCTTTCTTTTTATGGTTACTTTGCCAATAAAATCTAAACCAACAGTAGTATAGTCTTTGCAAAACTCCTTTTTCTACTAGGAAGCAAGATAACATGTATAAAATCATATTCGTAAGCACGGATTTGGTTAATACCCAGCGTCCACCGGTGGACCTGTATTCTCCGTGTCAACTACCGAGCATTTTTTGATTCTTTCCTCCACTTATTTCCATTCGGCTACAGTGAGTCTCCACTAATAAATCGTAATCCCAAAGATAACGGATGTGAAAGCCACATCTCTCATGCACGGACGATCGTTATCTTATCTAAAATGAATGGTTTTGTTTGATCATTATTTTTCCAAATCACACACACAGACGATTATGAATATTTGTTTGCATAATCACGGATCGATCGGGAACGACAGATAGTTCAGGATAATGAAGATTTAGAAACGTCTCTGTCCTTTTTTTTTGTGAAACAGAGTACACACGCAGACAGACACATACACAAACGCACATCCTACCCTATGAGGTGCGTCGCCTCCCACAGGACGGAGGAAGGGGGGACGAGCAGGGGCTAAGCCCCCCCCCCCCGAATCTGATTTTTTTTCATAATCATGCTACTAATCACACTTATACTTAGTGATTCTAAGCCATTTTGCCCCCTCCAATCATTGTGGCTGGCTTCGTCCCTGGCCTCCCACTGAAGAATATTCCGCCTAAATGAGAAACACCAGTGTCAAACCTGAGATTTGAACTCTGTTGGGCTGGGATACATCCACCCTCCTAACCATTTTGGCACAGGCAAGTTCTCAAACGTCTCTGCCTTCTATAAAAATAACAATTGTGTGTACTTTCGAAAAAAAAAGATTTAGAAACGTCACATTTCGTTATTCTTTTGGTACTAATGCCCATGCACCGTAAAGTGCGAACTGTACAGATGCTACTGCACGGTTTATCAACAACTCCCCTTGTCACCGGATGTAGCTTCCCTTGTAGCCACTCGTTAGTCTGCCGACGTAGTAACATTGGATTTTTTTAGTTTTTACCTCGCCATAGCGGATCAGAAACCAGTCCCAAGCTGTATGGGGCGACGTCTCCCGTCCCATCAGCATCAACGGCAGCAACCTCGTCACGGGCGGTAGTTTTACGCGACACCCGTCCCACCCATGCTAGTACTCCTACGTTGTGAACGGCAGTATTTCCGCATCAGGAACAAATTCATCAGCGGCATGTGCGATTGTGCGACCATGCAGTAACTCGTTTGCGCCGCAGAATGAACAGCCACCGCTGGCTCCTACTAGTCCTCGGTCCTCACCTTGCATGCGAAAATGGCCGTGTATCTGACATTCCGACGCATGCAATGCAAGCGTAGAGTATACAGCAGCTACGGAGTAGTACAGATTTGCGATTGGATTCGTCGTCATTTAATCCCAAAAGGCGCCGCAGCAGCCGGGCAAAAGTAGCTGCGGCGCTGCTCTGCTCGCTGACGGAAAAAAGGAATCGCTGCCCACGGTGCTTGAGCTCGGCATGTGACTGCCAAAAGTTGGCGAGCGCGCACAGTAGACAGTACTCTCCTGCAGCTTCATCTAATCGGCCGGGACGTCGGCTAGCGGAAGGCAATGTTCGCGCGCGCAGATATGCTGCTGCCGTCGCCTACGCGTAGGGGTGGTGCCGAGCGACGGCGAGCAGGCGTGGTGGCTGAGACGCGAGTCGTGACTGTTCACGGTGCTGGCAGAGCTGGATACTCTCTAGTGGACCATGCATCCCCGTGGGATGGCGACAAACGTAGGGCCTCCGCCTCGTGCACTTGCAGTACTTCGTCTCGTCTTGGGATGGACCGCGTTCATGGTTCCGTTGGGTGTCGTCGACGTCTTCTTCGTCACGAAACAAGTTTGTGTTTCGTCAAAACCAACAACAAAACGGTTCTATGTTCAGGGTTACTTTGGTACGGAGGACAGGAAAAATGCAGGACTAGGAAATAAGCAGGATTGTAATGTCATGCCCATTCTAATTCTAAAGGGTCTCAGTTGATGTGTAGAACTAGTTAGTTGTACTTAGATCGATCTACTTAAACCTATAAGATGTTCTCAACACTTTTGCAACTATATGATCCTGAAATCTGATTGAACACTTCCGATCGAGATCCAAATTAAAATAGTTATTTCTACATTGAAATAGTAAAACCATTGAAGTCTTGCCACAATCTGAAATGAATAATTCTTGGCACTATCTACACCTTATACTGATGGCTACTTCAGCGACAGGAAAACATTGTTGCTATTCTTTAAACAAGCGGGGGCAGGAGGTGCTAAATTTTGTCCACGCCACCACATCGGTAAGAAAGCATCCTTGTAATGGGTGTCATCTGTCTACGCCGTGCAAGCTCAGTTGGAAGTATGGTTCTCCCAGAACATATCCGGTGCACCCACAGTTCATGTACAACTGGTGCACCCTATTTCAAAAATCAATGCTATAAGTTCTAAAAAAATTAAGAAAATATTTGAGTTTATACACATGGAATACATCTAACATATATAAAATATACCTGGAGGTTCAACTAACCTCTTGAGGGAAAAAAATCAAATTCAGCCATGGTAGTGTTAATTAATGATCCTAATCATAGTCAAATCAAATTAACTATTGCTCATAGCTCGATTTATATTTCCATTTCTCAAGCTATGACTCTAATATATGATTTGAATTTTATGTTACAATAGATACAACATGCTAACTAATTTTTAGATTTGTATAGAACATTTATTATAGGATTTCAAAGTCACATGCTTTGGTTGCACGAGAATTTCCGGTGCACAAGATACGTCATCCGTTTTGTTCTCACACCGTAGCCAACCGGTGGAATTATTAATGATTTCGTATAATATTATTAAAAGTACACAACAATTTCTATGAAAAAGCATGTTAGAGATGTCCAGAAAAAATGAGGCATTAGTCTACTGGACAGTTTTATTTAGCAAAGCATAGATTACAATATTTACTACTATATATGTTGTTTAGTTTACATCATATAGATATTTCCATAGAAAATGTACGTAAATAGTGATAGATTATACTTTTATAATAAGAAATAGATACACAAGAAGGTCATGACCATAAGATATTCGTAACTGTAACTGTACATGTTAGGACTAATAGATCAACTGTACAAAATAACATGACATAACATAATATAGCACATTCAAACTTTGAAGCTCATTTCATCCCCGGTTAGTTACTTATTTTTGGAGGGAGAGAGAGCATTGGGGTCAGTTGACCCCAATGGAATTTTGAAAATTCATTAATTAGCACTAGCTATTACTAATCTATAGAGAATGATCCAATGCGGTAGACAGAATATAGAGATAACCCATAGCCAGGTTTGTCCCAGAAAGAAGAGAGAGAGAAAGAAGAAGGGGGGGGGGGGGGGGGGGACAACTGCCCGTAAGGCAAACCTTAAAACAAGAGATAAAGCAAAAGAGATACTTGGCTAGAAGTGTTGACACCAAGTAGATTACCAAAAGCCACGATCCTCTTTCACGATATGAATTGAGCCCAACGGAGCATTCCATCAAATCTCCATGAGGGCTAACCACCTAAGCCAGACACTCGCAAACACTAACTTCCATACGAACACCAAGTAAACTACACATCATGGAGACAAAAACTCTTAAATTAGTTTTTGAGGCATCTAGGATCATACACTTGCAAATCATTCAAGCTAGAATTGTTAGGCATTAGCTTCACCAGAGGTGATCTCTTCAGCATCCGTGGTCCCACTAGTACAAAAACTCAAATGGGAGACGGAACCTAGAGCCGGACAAACCAATACAAAATTTCATCCGTTTGTGACATATCTCTTCAAACGGTTTTATTTGCTGGCCGTCTCAAATATAAACTGAGACGGCTGATACTGCTCGCCGTCTCCCATATAAAACGTTTAGAGACGGCTAGAAATCTTCACCGCCTGTAGAAACCAGTAGAGACGGCTGGGAAATGTCGCCGTCTGAGAAATACCTCTCGCGTGCAAAATGAAAGGAAATTTGCACTGAAGACAGAGTGCGCGTGAAAACATGAACTGGGAATTAAACAGATCGATATTCAATCAGAGTTCATATATAACTTACTATTATAATTAGTAGTAAAATACAGTGAATTTGTTATCAATTTTTCACCGCACCGGCTGCCGGCCAAATCCTCCATTGATTCAATCGATCTTAGCTAGTGCTAATTAATACGATCGATCGTCTATCCTAGCAAAATATGTACCACGCGCACTGCACAACTCGCACGTGAATATGTTATCGATCAATGGCTGATCGATCGATCGATCCCGGCCCCCGGCCGCGGATCGATCAAAGCTAGCTGTCCTAGCAAAATGTACTAGCCAGATCTCGAGCTCTACCATACTACTAGCTAGATCGAGCTTACCTACTACTAGATCGACCGCTCGACGATCGATCGGTCTAAACGAAAGGGCTGGGCAGGAAGATCTACTCGTCATCCTCGATTGAGGATTCACACACGCCGTCCTCATGGTCGGGCATGTCCTCTTTGGAGTCGGGCATGTAGTCCTCATAGAAGGCCGCCGACATGCCCTCGTGGTGGTGGTCGTCGTCGTCGCCCGCCTCGGCGTCCGGCATGTCCTCGTCGGAGTCGCCGTCCTCGCCCGCGGCCGCCGCAGCCTCCAGGATGTCGCGGTTCTCCTCGACAAGGCCGGAGTCGGCCCTCATCTGCCCGATGAGTGCGGCGTCCACACGCTCGGCCTAGATTTTCTGCCAGGCGGCGCGGTTCTCTTCCTTGACAACCTCCAAACGGGCGTGGGCGAGCGCCCTGGGCGCCGGCGCATCGCCACCATCGGCCGCCCCCACGGCCTGGCCGCCATTGCCCACCGCCGAGGCCTGGCTCTCTACCACGGCCTGGCCGCCATTGCCCGCCGCCGAAGCCTGGCTCTCCACCACGCCCGCACTGCCATCTGCCCCCGCCGCGGCCAGGCGTACCGGCACGGCTTTGCGGCCAGCGCGGACCGCAAAGAACTCCACCACGGCCTCCGTCACGGCCTTCGCTATGGCGAAGACCAATCCAATATAGCCGGCGGGCGGGCGCATCTCCTGCAGAGCCTCCGCCATGGCCGCCGCCAATGTCTCCGCTGCATCTGGGATGTTGGCCGCCGCCCGCATCTCCGCCGCAATGGCGGCGTAGCGCTCACGCGTGAACTTCGAGTGGGTCGTGGCCAGGCGGCGAGGCATGATGCGCGCGGCGGCGGATCTTGGATTGGCCGGTGGGAGGCGGATAGAGGTGGTGGATAAGGCAAGGTAGGTTTTGCTCGGAGGGGATGGATTTCTACCGTCCAGCGCTGTAGTTAATAAAGCTCACAAGTCCGGAGGAGAATCTTGGGCGCTGCGACGGCCGACCGCGGGTCCAGGTGGGACGCGGAGGTCATGTCCATTAATCCGGAGGTTCAGACACTGCGCCGTTCACACTAGAAAAAATGTGGTCAAAACATGCGCATGCAGTCATCCATGCGAGGTCATCCATTTCAAATAGTTCGGAGGGTACAGACGTTTAAAAGTATGGAAGGATCAAGATTTGATGTATATTTTGATATATTTGCAATATACATGATAAATTCTGAGTTATATGTATGCATCCATATTGTCTATTCGTCGGTATATGGCTCAAACATTGCGCCAGATCAAATTGTTTGGTAATTTAATATCCGGATGGTCCGGCTATAATTCAAATGTTTGCAAAATTAATATACCGAACTAATATATCTTCAAAAATGATATACATGGATGAATAATCCGTATTATGGTAACTCTATGAGCCCACTATCTGAAACTATAAAAATTTCTCATATTTTGTGAAAAGTTCTTTCATAGGTTGGAAGTTCAGCTGTAGAGAAAAAGAACATCATCGTTAAACAACCGGACCATTCCATGTAAGCTACAAGTTTACTACTACATGATAAATTATTTTCGGTATATGAACCTATTTCTCCTTCTACACTCAGATTAACATTAATTAGGACGCATAAATCATTTATCTTCACTTTTGTTTGAATATTTTGTAAGTATTTGGGATTATGGTAAATATCGGAGTGAACAAACATATCCGGACGGTGCGGATTGTGAATAACTGGCGGCAAAGTGAAAAAATTTGGGCTCCAAATCGATAACGGGAGGGTGAAAATTTCCCTTCTTGCCGCCACGTCACAAATCGAAATCTCGCCCACCTCCCCACCAAACCCTCGCCCGCCTCCCCGCCACCGTCCTCCTCACTCCCCTCCTCCCCGCCGCCGTCCCCCTCCCTGCCCGCGTACTCGCCGCCGTTCCCCGTCGATGCACCGGTCCACTGCCGTTTCCTGCTGCTGCGCCTCCCCGCCGCCATTCCCAGATGCGTCGGTCTGCTACCGTTCCCCGCGGCTGCGCCTCCCCGCCGCCGTACCCAGATGCGCTGGTCCGCCGCCGTCCCCCGTCGCTGCGCCTTCCTGCCGCCGTATGTGACTTTACCTGACGCTGCCGGTCGCCCTCCGAACCGGCCCGTCCCCACAGCACATATTGCCTCGCCGTGCAACTAACTCCTTGGTTTGCTGCATGTTCTAACCCTAGTTTTCAATTTATTTTAGAAATTGTGTTGCGCATTTTTAGGAATTTGTGCTACATGTTGTCTAGTTTTAATTAGTTCTCAATTAGATAGCTCCTCGGTTTGCAGCATGTTCTAACCCTAGTTTTCAATTTATTTTAGAAATTGTGTTGCGCATTTTTAGGAATTTGTGCTACATGTTGTCTAGTTTTAATTAGTTTTCAATTAGATAGCTGCTTGGTTTGCTGCATGTTTTAACCCTAGTTTTCAATTTATTTTAGAAATTGTGTTGCGCATTTTAGAAATTTGTGCTACATGTTGTCTAGTTTTAATTAGTTCTCAATTAGATAGCTCATTGGTGCTACATGTAGTATCTGGAAACAACCAACCAGGACTCTCCATCAGCGTCAATCGTCAAGTAAACCTCATCAAGGATATGAACTCGTCACAACAGATTATCAACAAGGCAATCCCCCGCAACTTCAAGTGGTCAAGATCTCAGAAGACAACCCCACCGAAGAAGCAACGATCTCGGGAGTTAACCAATCCCAAAACCCATGCCCTCGCACTTCCCTAATACCCCGCCTAGCAAATCTCGAGGACGAGATTTATTTTAAGGGTGGGTTAGATCTGTAAGGATTAAGAAAAATTTAGTTTAAATGACCTAAAAATCAGAACCAACAAAAACTTTTAAAATTGTTCACTAGTGATTGAGTTTTTCCTTCCCATTGCTCTGTTTGACCTTGTGAGACTTGTTGTTGAAGTTATTTGACCACTAAATATCAACCAAGAACTCAACCAAGATAAAAAATATATTTAACCTTGGTGATCATGTCATGAGAAGAAAAATAATCCATATATCTTTTCCAATCTTATTTTGGCTAAATTCCATTTCAATGGTGCTTTGGTTTTAGCAACAACCAAAATACCCATTATTTCAGAAAGCAAAAGTATTTCCAAAAATTATGTGTTTCCAAAAATATGGAGACCTGTATGCTATCTCCTACCTATTTTTCAACCTTGATGTTTTGCATGTATTTACAACTCCTATTTTATAAACTCCTACTTTTCACTCTTTTTGGAAATAATAAAAGTGGGAAATATACTACCCATATATTTTAGCAACCCTTTTTGAAAAGTATCAGATTATTGAATTAAGCTTGTTTCAACATTATTCTTGTCATGATGATACTTGATCACCATCCCACCACCTATCTGAGTATTTGAAATTTGGTTGAAAACTTATATTGTTTGCTTGTTATCTTGTGTTAATTGTTTTTATCTTGTTAGGTTGTTTGCTTGTGTGATTAGTTAACACAATGGTGCTTGATCACTAAATTAAAATCACACTTGAAAACAATTTGGTATGTGACTTAAATGAAAACAAACTCCTAAAAATTATTCAACAACTTGAATTAAGATCATAAGTTAAAGAAATGATCTTATTAAATTATTCTCTCTACCTATATCTCTATTCTTTTAAAACAAATATTTTCTTTATGAAAAATTCCATAAATGAGGTGAGGTAATAACCATCTCATTTTCATATCACTCTCTTCTCAAAAATATATTTTCCAATTAAATTATTTCAATTTATAAATTCATATTTTCTTTCTTTACACTCCAAGAATATTTAAAAACCCTATTTTAATATTACATCAAAAATCCAAGAAAATCCCACAACTCCTAGTAAATCATTCTAAAACTAATTACAAGGAAAACTAATAAAAAAATTCATTAAAACTTCCACTCAGGCATTCCTCGAACACCTGAGTGGCACAAAACCTAAACCTAGCTAAAACTAGCAAAAAACTTGACTAAAACTAACCTAACTCGACCCTAACACTCACACTAACCTAAAAGAGCGCGCATCACTCAAGTGCCGCAGCCATTTTGGCCGCTAGCTGCTGGCGCCGTGCTCTCTCTCCCCTCTCCCGTCACCTCGGCCTGCAAAAAGGAGAAAATGGCGACGCCGCACTGGCCAACGGCGCGCCGCCCCTCTGCTCGTGTCCCTCGCGCCCGTTGGACGAAGATCACGCGCCCGGGATTGCCCCTTAGCAAATCTTCCTCGCCCAGTCTGTGTCCGCCGTGCACGTCGATGCCGACACCGGCATCCCGTGCATATGCACGCCATCAAGCATCGCTCGACCTGGCCACTCCCGGACCTCGCCGTGACCCAGCAGACACGCTCACGTCACGCCCCCTGCCCCACTCAAGCGTCAGCAAGGTGACGAACACCTTGCGTGCGCCGTGAGCTCCATCCACCCCGAGCTCGCCGTGAGCATGCTCGTGCACTACTCCCTCCCCTGCTAGCCCTAACGCCGTCCGCCACCGTTGCTCCACCGCACCACCTGCCAATGTCGTAGCTCTGCAGCCCCTAGCCCCTCCGTGAACCGAGCTCGCCGTGCACCGAGCTCCGGCTATAAAAGCCACCTCGACCCCCGAGCAACACCACACCAGCCACACCCCTCTCCCTCTCTCTCCACTCACTCTAGTAGACCGCCGGGAGGGCGAAGCCGCCGCTGCAGCGCTCGCTGCCGTGGCAGAGCATGGCCAAGGGCTGCCGGAAGCCGAGGTCGACGTCGACCACGGCCGTGCCGTGCCCCTCTCCCTTTATCTTCTCCCTGCCCAACACTCTCTTCTCCATCACCCCCGCACTCACATGCCCTCGTTTCTCTCTGTTTCGTGCACATGTGAGACGCCAGGAGCTCGCCGGAGTCGGGACGTGTCCGTGGAAGCAGAGGAGCTCGCCGTCGACGCTCCGTCCATCCCCAGCATCCGCGACTGCCTCCAACCACCTCCTCGAGCTCGCCGCACCCGAACCAGGCTGTCTCCGCCGTCTCTAGCTGCCCCAGGTGATCCCCTGCTCCACCTCGCCGTCACGGGCACGGCGGCGCCGCCCGTTTGTGGTCGCCGCCGTCGCTTCTAATCTCGGCCGTTGGATCTCAGATCCACGGCAGCGTACCGCTTCGCGGTTTAATAAGATGCTGACACACATTTCCCCGGCATGGGAAATTTAATTGATTAAAATTGGAATTAAACCCCTTTTCGGATGCTATGTTTGAAAATCGATAACTCGAGATTTATAAGCTCAAAATTGATGAATCAAATTTCTGTGGATAGCTTATGAATTTGTCTGTTCAATCCCGCTGGCCTCACCCTGTTTGGAGTAATAACCAATGAATAGTATTTAAATTACTACAGAGGGTTTAGAACACCAAATTAATTATTTCTGGAGCTCTGTTAATCCAAATAGCAAGATTCCAATTTTGTTAGCTTAGTATTGAGCAAACCTAGCTTCTGTAATTTTGTTAGAATTATTGTAGCATCAGAAATTGCTTAGGTTTCAATTAAAGTTTGTAAACCCTTCTGCACTTCATTAATTATAATTAATTAATGCTGAATCCAAAGCACTTAGGGTAAATTCTGTTTGATCATATTTAGTCAGTACTAGTTATCCATAAAGGACTTATTTTTATAAGAAACAAAATTTAATCAGTAGCTAAAACATGTGTAATTAATCTCTGTACTAAAACATTTTTAATTTATAAATTATTAATCCAAATGACTTGAAACCAATTTTGTTAGGTCACATTTAAACATAGTTAGTCACCCCTTAAAGGGAATAATTTTGTGATCAACATACATTACATGGTGAATTAAATCGTGTGTAACTCATTTCTGAAATTAATAAAGATTATATAAAATTAATAATAATTTAAATTAAAAAAAAATCAATTGTTTTGACTTCTGTAACACATTAGATGTTTGTACAAGTTCTGCATGTGTGTTAGTATTGCGTGGTCGAATTGTTGTGGTAATTATGTGCTTTGTTTGTTTTACGACGTTTAGACGAGAACGTTGCCGGGGCTTGCGAGGAGGGGGAATTCGTTGAACGAGAAGAACAAGACCCCGAGAACTTTGCTGAGCAAGGCAAGCTACTTCTTGATCTTGCATTATAAACTGCTATTTTGGTTTACATGTTTTACTTATGACAGAGGCTTAAGTGATTTAAGTGGTGTGTACCACTAAAACCCTATTTCCAAAAATATTTTACAAAAATATAAGACACCCTATATAGAGGTGTTAGTAGTATACATTAGTTTCTAAATGGTTACATATTTGTTTTTACTCAAAAGCCTTCTATGAAAAATCTTTGGGTGAGATTATGATCTACCCAAGTTTTGGTTAAAAGTATTTTGCTATGAAAATTGGAGATGAAGATGGAGAATGGAGGTTTTATGAAAAAGCACATTGTGTCTTAGTACTATGACGACCAACCATACCCTGTGCGACCACATTTACCCACATATGGGAAAGGGCGTAATCATGTAGTTTTCTCATTTAGTATGGGATACCTCAACAACGGAGATGACTCCGTTTCATGAGGGGACTGGTTTGGTGACCCTCCCCTGACCTGGGTCCTGCAACAACGAGAAAAAGGATAGAAGACTAACATCCGGTCGCCGGGCAATATTATGAGTCCTCACACTTAGGGTCATTGACGGGTGACCGGACTGGGTGTCGATGGAAAGTGTCATACGGGCAGGGTCCTGTACTAGCATGAGCAAATGAGAGACTATGGCCGGTTACTCAACTTCGCATACACCTTGTATGGCGGGACATGGCTGACACGATGAGTTGCCGGATGGATGTGGGGAAGCGTGCTACCTCTGCAGAGTGTAAAACTATTCGAATAGCCGAGTCCTCGGTAATGGACAGTTGGGAGGCTGTCCTATGACCATGTGCAAAGTTTTGAGATTTTAAAAAAATGGAGATGTTTTATGCAACTATGCCAAAGGGTCGGCATGAGTTTGCTGGAAAAAGAGGAAGATCATGAAGGGCTATGGTCGAGAAGGCGAAATTTGGAGGAAGAACATGTTTTGATGTTTTTGAGAAAAACTACTTTCCAAAATGTTTTGTTTTCAACAAAGATATAGAGAAAAACTATTTTCCAAACTATTTGTTTTCAACAAAGATATAGAGATAAACTATTTTCCAAAATGTTTTGTTTTCAACAAAGATATAGAGATGCTATATCTACCGGAGAAAAACTACTTTCCAAAACGTATTGTTTTCTACAAGGGTATAGAAATTATTTTCCAAAAACAAAGTCTTTTATCAAACAAAATAAACTCAGTATGCATGATCTAGTTGGGGTAGCTTGCGAGTACAATAAAATGTACTCATATTTGTTTCATCCCTGGCTGTTGTCTTAGCTAGATCTCGAGAAGAAACATGAATAGGAGGTTCTGGAAGATGAGAAGTTCGACGACGTCTTTGCGAGCTAGGCCGTCTCCCAGTCAGCTGCCTGTAGGGTTATGGCAAATGATTTGGGCTCCATGTTGTTTGATGATTCCGCTGCAAGTATCTGTTGAAGCTTATGACTCCCGTCAAGTAAGTATATTTATTCGGTATTTATGGATGTTCTTTTGATACCAGTTTGATTGTGCTGAGCGACACACTGATCATGGGATCACTGATGTTGTAGGCACAAGGGAATTTCGGACAGCTAGTCCGGGGTTCTCACAGACTTGGTATCAGAGCCATCCTGACTGTAGGAGACCCTAGTTAGCATGGACGTTAGTTAGGAAAGCAAATATTTTTGTTAAAAACTATTACTACCAAAAAAAATAATTATTTTATCTAAGTGAAGTCCAAAAATGGATTCCACTCTTCTCACCTTCTCAAATACTTCTGAGTCTTACCCCTCTATGTTAAGATTTTCCAAGGATTCTTCCACTCCCTCTTACCCGTTCAAAACCTACATATATATTTGGCGATGATCCCGAGTGAGACCTATTTAGCTAGTACCCGAAAGAGGAAGAAGTTTCCGCTCAAGACCTCAACTACACTACTCTAGTTGCTACCTCGACAATCTCAAGATTTCAAGCTGGAGCCTTGGGCGATAAAATGAAGATTTCAGCAACCATGTTTAACCAAGACCCATAGGATAAGAATGATAGGAACCTTGGTTATACTACCCGACTACCACGAGTATTAGGCGTCCATTGGTACTAAATGTACCTTGTGTGTTGTTTGTTTGTGAGTTCTCTGCTTGTGTGTTGCTTTTCATGTGTGTTTCGCAATCACGCCTTGACGGCAACACAAAGTAACCTCAAAATTTCTCCTTATCATAAAACTCCTTTTGCCACCTGACAAAAATGCTTTTGGCCTCTTGGCCACAGCTGCACCTTCATTGCTTATGTAAAACCCGTCTAGGAAAGCTTTCTAAAATATTTTCCCTCTCATCGCCCCGTGAGAGCTGACAGTTGCGCGAGGTATATAAAACCAACATCCTAAACCTAAGAGCTTGTGATGCTACAACCTAACCGGGAAGTCAAATAATGGTTTTCATGCCCCATTCTGTACTAGTCCGTCCTGAGCCCCAAGATAGCAGAAGGTTCAAGGCCAACCCGAGAAGACACAAGCCTTACCTCGTATAGCTAACTTGTGGAATTACCAGAATTCCACGCTAACGTTAACTTATCTTACCCAACTTTAGATTAACACCTCACCCAAGTTCATGCATGGTAGCACTAACTAATGTTCCGGGACTACAAGCCTTAAAAGGAAAAGAGGTGACATACGAAGGCTCACTTATGGTCGGAAGTGAGAAGATCGCCATCATCAAGGCCGAAGTCGTCCAACATCAAAGGCCATCCACGTGAAGTTAAACCAAAAGCAAGCACCATCAACATCATCTGACAAACCATCTTCTCATTCAACCTGCCTCGACCAATCAAACCAAGGGAGGATGCAAGAACACAAATGGAGACTACTGACATGAAGCTTTTCTCTAACTTTTTGAGACTAACTGAGGACCCTTGCATCTTGTTTGAACATCGTACAAAACCAGCTACCTCTAGGACCCTTGAACTAACTATTAGGCTCATCTGGAACCTCCAGACACTATACTCTACCCCTGAAGATTCTTATGAAGCTTCATGAAGCCCAAGAACAAAGGAAGTCAACAACGATGTACCTCCTCTACCTAGCCGGAGAAGTACAAGAACGAAGACAACCTATCCAGCGGCATCCAAGAAGACCCAAAACGTCGAAAGCACCTGCAGTTGACAACACCGACCACCCAGCAAGCTGAGAATCAAATAGGAATTTTTAGTATCCTTCTACTAACTAGAAACCAGAGAGAGTCGAGTCTACGGACTTGACGCATCCTGGAAACAAGGCGTCCCTATCTGCGACCCTCGTAAGGCGAAAATAACAGGACGTGATATCTGCACCAACCCCAAACACTGAAGAGTGACACCCAGGATGAAGATCGTCAAACTACTCAAGAAGGACGATGCCACCAAGTCAACTCCAACTGCAACCTTCAATATGACCATTCAAGACCCCTTTTTAAGGGGGGAAGACCTGCGCTACGTATGCAGAACGTGTTAATAATTAGTTCCTTACGCCCTAGCCTTGTAGTATCTGGAAACAACCAACCAGAACTCTCCATCAGCGTCGATCGTCATGTCAACCTCATCAAGGATTTGAACTCGTCACAAAAGATTATCAACAAGGCAATCCCTCGCAACATCTAGTGGTCAAGATCTCAGAAGACAACCCCACCGAAGAAACAACGACCTCGGGAGTTAACCAATCCCAAAACCCTTGCCCTCACACTTCCCTAATACACCGCCTAGCAAATCTCGAGGAGGAGATTTATTTTAAGGGGGGAAGATCTGTAACATCCCAAATTTTGGGATTAAGAAAAAATTAGTTTAAATGACCTAAAAATCAGAATCAACAAAAACTTTTTAAAATTGTTCACTAGTGATTGAGTTTTTCCTTCCCATTGCTCTATTTGACCTTGTGAGACTTGTTGTTGAAGTTATTTGACCACTAAATATCAACCAAGAACTCAACCAAGATAAAAAATATATTTAACCTTGGTGATCATGTCATGACAAGAAAAATAATCCATAAATCTTTTCTAATCTTATTTTGGCTAAATTCCATTTCAATGATGCTTTGGTTTTAGCAACAACCAAAATACCCATTATTTGAGAAAGCAAAAGTATTTCCAAAAATTATGTGTTTCCAAAAATATGGAGATCTGTATGCTATCTCCTACCTATTTTTCAACCTTGATGTTTTGCATGTATTTACAACTCCTATTTTATTAGCTCCTACTTTTCACTCTTTTTGGAAATAATAAAAGTGGGAAATATACTACCCATATATTTTAGCAACCCGTTTTGAAAAGTATCAGATTATTGAGTTAAGCTTGTTTCAACATTATTCTTGTCATGATGATACTTGATCACCATCCCACCACCTATCTGAGTATTTGAAATTTGGTTGAAAACTTATATTGTTTGCTTGTTATCTTGTGTTAATTGTTTTTATCTTGTTAGGTTGTTTGCTTGTGTGATTAGTTAACACAATGGTGCTTGATCACTAAATTAAAATCACACTTGAAAACAATTTGGTATGTGACTTAAATGAAAACAAACTCCTAAAAATTATTCAACAACTTGAATTAAGATCATAAGTTAAAGAAATGATCTTATTAAATTATTCTCTCTACCTATATCTCTATTCTTTTAAAACAAATATTTTCTTTATGAAAAATTCCATAAATGAGGTGAGGTAATAACCATCTCATTTTCATATCACTCTCTTCTCAAAAATATATTTTCCAATTAAATTATTTCAATTTATAAATTCATATTTTCTTTCTTTACACTCCAAGAATATTTAAAAACCCTATTTTAATATTATATAAAAATCCAAGAAAATCCCACAACACCTAGTAAATCATTCTAAAACTAATTACAAGGAAAACTAATCAAAATTTCATTAAAACTTCCACTCAGGCATTTTGTCGAACACCTGAGTGGCACAAAACCTAAACCTAGCTAAAAACTAGACTAAAACTAACCTAACTCGACCCTAACACTCACACTAACCTAACAGAGCGCGCAACACTCAAGTGCCGCGGCCATTTTGGCCGCTAGCTGCTGGCGCCGTGCTCTCTTTCCCCTCTCCCGTCACCTCGGCCTGCAAAAAGGAGAAAACGGCGACGCCGCACTGGCCAACGGCGCACCGCCCCTCTTCTCGTGTCCCCCGTGCCCGTTGGACGAAGATCACGCGCCCGGGATTGCCCCCTGTAGCAAATCTTCCTCGCCCAGTCCGCGTCCGCCATGCACGTCGATGCTGACACCAGCATCCCGTGCCTCTGCACGCCATCAAGCACCGCTCGACCTGGCCACTCCCGGACCTCGCCGTGACCCAGCAGACACGCTCGCATCACGCCGCCTGCCCCACTCAATCGTCAGCAAGGTGACGAACACCTTGCATGCGCCGTGAGCTCCATCCACCCCGAGCTCGCCGTGAGCACGCTCGTGCACTACTCCCTCCCCTGCTAGCCCTAACGCCGTCCGCCACTGTTGCTCCATCGCACCACCCGCCAATGGCGTAGCTCCGCAGCCCCTAGCCCCTCCGTGAACCGAGCTCGCCGTGCACCGAGCTCCGGCTATAAAAGCCACCCCGACCCCCGAGCAACACCACACCAGCCACCCTCTCTCCCTCTCTCTCCACTCGCTCTAGTAGACCGTCGGGAGGGCGAAGCTGCCGCTGCAGCGCTCGCTGCCGTGGCAGAGCACGGCCAAGGGATGCCGGAAGCAGAGATCGACGTCGACCACGGCCGTGCCGTGCCCCTCTCCCTTTCTCTTCTCTCTGCCCAGCACTCTCTTTTCCAATACCCCCGCACTCACATGCCCTCGTTTCTCTCTGTTTCATGCACAGGGGAGACGCCAGGAGCTCGCCGGAGTCGGGACGTGTCCGTGGAAGCAGAGGAGCTCGCCGCCGACGCTCCGTCCATCCCCAGCATCCGCGACTGCCTCCAACCACCTCCCAGAGCTCGCCGCACCCGAACCAGGCCGTCTCTGCCATCTCTAGCTGCCCCAGGTGATCCCCTGCTCCACCTCGCCGTCACGGGCACGGCGCGCCGCCCGTTTGTGGTCGCCGCCGTTGCTTCTAATCTCGGCCGTTGGATCTCAGATCCATGGCAGCGTACCGCTTCGTGGTTTAATAAGACGCTGACAGGCGGGCCCCGCTGTCAGGATTTTAAACATTTCCCTGGCGAGGGAAATTTTATTGATTAAATTGGAATTAAACCCCTTTTCGGATGCTAATTTTGAAAATCGATAACTCAAGATTTATAAGCTCAAAATTGATGAATCAAATTTCTGTGGATACCTTATGAATTTGTCTGTCCAACCCCGCTGGCGTCACCATGTTTGGAGTAATAAATATTGAATAGTATTTAAATTACTACAGAGGGTTTAGAACACCAAATTAATTATTTCTGGAGCTCTGTTAATCCAAATAGCATGATTCCAGTATTTTTAGCTTAGTATTGAGCAAACCTAGCTTCTATAATTTTGTTAGAATTATTGTAGCATCAGAAATTGCTTAGGTTTAAATTAAAGTTTGTAAACCCTTCTGCACTTCATTAATTATAATTAATTAATGCCGAATCCACAACACTTAGGTTAAATTCTGTTAGATCATATTTAGTCAATACTAGTTACCCCTAAAAAGACTTATTTTATAAGCAACCAAATTTAATCAGTAGCTAAAATATGTGTAATTAATCTCTGTACTAAAACATTTTTAATTAATAAATTATTAATCCAAATGACTTGAAACCAATTTTTTTAGGTCACATTTAATCATAGTTAGTCACCCCTAAAAGGGCACAATTTTGTGATCAACATAATAAAATGGTGAATTAAATCGTGTGTAACCCATTTCTGAAATTAATAAAGATTGTATAAAATTAATAATACTTTAAATTGAACAAAAATCCAATTGTTTTGACTTCTGTAACACATTAGATGTTTGTAGAAGCTCTGCATGTGTGTTAGTATTGCTTGGTCGAATTGTTGTGGTAATTATGTGCTTTGTTTGTTTTACGACGTTTAGACGAGAACGTTGCCGGCGCTTGCGAGGAGGGGGAATTCGTTGAACGAGAAGAACAAGACCCCGAGAACTTTGCTGAGCAAGGCATGCTACTTCTTGATCTTTGCATTATAAACTGCTATTTTGGTTTACATGTTTTACTTATGACATAGGCTTAAGTGATTTAAGTGGTGTGTACCACTAAAACCCTATTTCCAAAAATATTTTACAAAAATATAAGACACCCTATATAGAGGTGTTAGTAGTATACATTAGTTTCTAAATGGGGACATATTTGTTTTTACTCAAAAGCCTTCTATGAAAAATCTTTGGGTGAGATTATGATCTACCCAAGTTTTGGTTAAACGTATTTTGCTATGAAAATTGGAGATGAAGATGGAGAATGGAGGTTTTATGAAAAAGCACATTGTGTCTTAGTACTATGACGACCAACCATACCCTGTGCGACCATATTTACCCACATATGGGAAAGGGTGTAGTCATGTAGTTTGCTCATTTTAGTATGGGATGCCTCAACAATGGAGATGACTCCGTTTCATGAGTGGACTGGTTTGGTGACCCTCCCCTGACCTGGGTCCTGCAACAACGACGTTTCAAGGATAGAAGACTAACATCCGGTCGCCGGGAAAAACTATGAGTCCTCACACTTAGGGTCATCGAATTGTGACCGGACTGGGTGTCGATGGAAAGTGTCATACGGGCAGGGTCCTGTACTAGCATGAGCAAATGAGAGGCTATGGCTAGTTACTCAACTTCGCATACACCTTGTATGGCGGGACGTGACTAACACGATGAGTTGCCGGATGGATATGGGGAAAGCGTGCTACCTCTGCAGAGTGTAAAACTATTCAAATAGCCGAGTCCTCGGTAATGGACAGTTGGGAGGCTGTCCTATGACCATGTGCAAAGTTTTGAGATTTAAAAAAATGGAGATGTTTTATGCAACTATGCCAAAGGGTCGGCATGAGTTTGCTGGAAAAAGAGGAAGACCATGAAGGGCTATGGTCGAGAAGACGAAATTTGGATGAAGAACATGTTTTGATGTTTTTGAGAAAAACTACTTTCCAAAATGTTTTGTTTTCAACAAAGATATAGAGAAAAACTATTTTCCAAAATATTTGTTTTCTACAAAGATATAGAGATAAACCATTTTCCAAAATGTTTTGTTTTCAACAAGGATATAGAGATGCTATATCTACCGGAGAAAAACTACTTTCCAAAACGTATTGTTTTCTACAAGGGTATAGAAATTATTTTCCAAAAACAAAGTCTTTTATCAAACAAAATAAACTCAGTATGCATGATCTAGTTGGGGGTAGCTTGCTTGTACAATCAAATGTACTCATATTGGTTTCGTCCCTGGCTGTTGTCTTAGCCAGATCTCGAGAAGAAACATGAATAGGAGGTTCTAGAAGATGAGAAGTTCAACGACGTCTTTGCGAGCTAGGCCGTCTCCCAGTCAGCTGCCTGTAGGGTTATGGCAAATGATTTGGGCTCCACGTTGTTTGATGATTCCGCTGCAAGTATCTGTTGAAGCTTATGACTCCCATCAAGTAGGTATATTTATTCGGTATTTATGGATGTTCTTTTGATACCAGTTTGATTGTGCTCAGCGACACACTGATCATGGGATCGTTGATGTTGTAGGCACAAGGGAATTTCGGACAGCTAGTCCGGGGTTCTCACACAAAGCTGGACTACGACTTGAAGCACCTGGGGCCGTCACAACCATTACGTACAACAAGAAAAATGATGCCCGCATTGAGTTCGACAAGCTGGGGTGGAAGAATTTCATAGAAGGCAAGCATTTTAAGATCAATCAACCTGTTTTGATCATTATGAGGAGCATCAATCACCTAAGCTTGGAGGTCATGATTGAGATGCAGATCATATAGAACAATATTTCATCTAGATTGCTGATTAATTTTAGGTAGTTTGTTTGCACGAAAATGCAGTTTTCAACAATCTATCTAGCTAGTTTCCTGAACATTTTCTACATGTACATGTTGTATAACTGATTCAATAATGGTAGCTTTCTGCTTTGTATAACTAGCTGGCTAAAACCGGCCGGGTTGCTGTAATTATTCTGTTTTAATTTGCTTCACCAAGTTGGACCTCCCGGATATATTCCCGGAGGCAACGAATATTACGCCCAGAGGGATATGTCGGACCCCACGGGTTGTGCGATGGCCAGCGTTTACGTACGTCTCTGATTAGTCATGTTTACAGACGGGTGCGTATATTGGCCGTCTCCATGTTAGAGACGGTTGATTTTCCCGGCCGTCTGAGGAGAGGAATCATTACAGCCGGCCCCAGCGTACCACCTCTAATGAAGCTTACATTAGAAGCCCACGCCTACAGACGGTGGAGTTAACCGGCTGAGGTGACTCTCTGGGGCCGGCTCTAATTCACGCTTCTGTACTAGTGTCCTCAGAGTGCGGCTTGAATAGGCAGCCGCTAAGCTGTCGTCTGTATAACTTAAGCATGAGCTAAAGTGATTGCCTTATCATCATCTTTCTGTAAACTTGCCCAATATTTTAGAAAATAATCAGGGATAACAAATTATCCCATACATGAGTTTTTGATAAACTTTTTTCTCAAAACAACTCATATTTATCAGTTTCCAAAGTGCCCAACATGTAGCTGCCAAATCAAGCTATCTCCTCTAAGTTGGATATGTTGATATCAAGCCATCTTCTCTAAGAAAAGTGCCACCTCATTTCCCCACCATATGTGATTATCACAAACTTGATGTAAAATGAGGATACGCCATTTTTAGGGTTTGGAAGTGCCCATTTTCATCCTTCTGTTTCTCAAATAAACATCGAGTTTCAAAATGTCTGCCCAGCAAGCAGAATCACTTTTCTTTTGTTCCACCAAAGCAATAGGTTTATTATGTCTACACTTAGCTCTCACCATTTTCTGCCGTAGCCCATCTTATTTCCCAATTTCTACCACCATTTACATAAATATCTATTTTTCCCAAAAAAAATGCGCCCAAAACGCCTTTAATTTTTCGTTTGCATATAACTTTCAATTTTAATCTTAAGATTGTCACTTCTTTGTATTTTCATAAGGCTCTCACTGAATGTCTTACGGAATCTTTACTTTGACATGTAAGGTATTGAAATGTTGCCGAGATATGACTCAATTAGTACTTTTATCCCTGCTAAAAGAAAGTGAGGACCAGTTTGGCATCAAAATTGAGGCCCATTATACATAGAATACTTTGGTTTGTGAAAATACTGAAGTATTGAATACTTTAAGGTATTTGGATCCAATAAATAATGTGGTTTTAAAACTGAAGTATTCTCTAAAACTGTAGTTTTTTCGAAGTATTAGATAAAGAGGTCTGACCCTATTTTTTGAAACTGAGAAATGAGAGAAAACTATAGCATTGCTTTGCCAGGGGTTGGAATATTTTGGTTTTGAAATACTCCAGTTTAGAAAATAGTGATCTACCAAACTGAGCCTGATCCATCTTACCCAGTACTACCTCCATTTTAATGAATAAGGCCTAGTTTGGCACCAAGTTTTTCTAAAACAGAAGTATTCTAATACCACAGTATTAAGTGCCAGGCATAGTAATACTTTAGTTTCAGAAAAACAGGTCCAATGTTGTTTTTCCAATACTTCAAAAATAGCATGTTTTGAGGGGTACTAAAGTATTAATACTACAATATTTAGTCACAGCCAAACACATCAAAGTATTTGAAACTGTGGTATTTTAAGAAACGGTGGTATTATTGAAATACTTAAAAAAATACTATACCAAACTATACCTAGGGTGTATAAATTTAGTCAAAAGTGAATGACATCTAAGTTTGACTAGATTATGGATACAAATATGAACATTTACGATACCAAATCATTATCAATAGATTTAACATAAAATATATTTTTATAATTTCTTTATCTAATATTGTAGATATTGATAATTTCTTCCATATATTTGGACAGTTTAGTAAATTCTTACATTGTAATGTATTTATAAGTCTTATTCATTGAAACCGACGGAGTATATTGGTCCTCAATCTAGATTCAAAACATGCACTCCAAATACTTAATAGCCAACTTCCCATTTGACAGTAGACAATCTCCACATAACTCTCAAGCTTAGGGCATCTCCACTCGCCCCCCCAGGAGCCCAAAATAGCGCCGTTTTCTCCCACTCGACCCCCAAAAGCCCAAATAGCGCCGTTTGGGCCATTTTTTGCGCCGACGCTCACAGGCCAAACCCAGGCCGCCGGGGGGGGGGGGGAGGGGGGGAGGGGCGAAAGCGCGCGAAATAGAGGCGGGCCCGTCCTGTCAGCGAGCAGACGAAAAAAACGCGGGAAACCGCCGTCTTCATCTTCATCTCCTCGGCTCCCGCGCCGGTCAAAGGCATGCGACGCCCGTCAGGCGGCGACCGACGCGTCCAATCGGCGGCCACGCGGCGCAGTAATGGCGCGCCACCGCCCCGCCGTCTGCCATTCCCCGTCGCTATAAATGCAGAGCATCTCGCCGTGGCCGAGCACACTCATCACTCGCCTCCTCTGTCTCACTCTCTCAATCGCCTTCTCGTCCAAGAACAGAGCCATGGCGGAGAGGTTCCCCGGCGACGGCGCGGTCGCCAATGGCTTCGGCCGCCGCCACCTCCATGACTGGGAGGCGCGGATGCTGTACGAGGCGGGCTACCCGACGCCTCCCGACAAGCGCGTCCCTGGCGCGTGGAGGTTGAGCGCAGGCGGCGTCCCGGTGCCGCCGGCGCCTGAAGGCGTCGACATGGTGGACGAGATCCAGCTCATCCTCGCCGGCCTCTCCGACGAGCAGCGGGAGGACCCATGCTGGGATCCGGCGAACCACCGCTTCTGGACGGAGTACTTCCGCCGGCGGCGCACCCGGGAGCTCGCCGACACCAACAACAACGGCGCCGTCTCCGGACGGAACAACGGCGGCGGCCGCAGGCTCTGGTGGGGTGCGCCAGGGCATACGCTCACCTTCGTGCTGGAGCACATCCACGCCGGAAACAGGCCGCGGCTCACAATGCCGCCGCGGGCTCTGTCGGTCTCCAGGTGCTGTGGTTCTTCGTGGATGCCGAGGAGGATGGGCGGCGCCTCCTCCTCTTCCTCCGGCCCTCTTTCGCCGGCGTCCTCCTACAGTACGCCGCCGCCGTCGCTTGCTCGGGTCAAGCCCGAGCCGGAGGACTTGCCGCGAGGAGGGAGGTCGAGCGGCATCATCCTCAACAGCGGCCGCCGCCTCCCTTCGCCGCCAAGGGGCCGCCTGCGCCTCGTGAACCGAAGAAGGAGCCCGGCACAGGCAACGCCGCCGCTCTGAGGAAGCCGAAGCCGGAGCCGGAGTGGACCGCGCCGCGCGAGTACGTGCGAGCGGCCATCAAACAGGAGGCAGTCGACGGCGACGAGGAATTCCCTGGCCAGAAGTGTGCCGAGAGGAATTCCTTCGACGACGTGCTCCCGGCGGACCTGGCGTTCGCCTGTGCTTGGTCCAAGGCCGAGCACGAGCGCGAGGAGGTCGAGCGCCAGCGCCGCCTGCTCGAGGAGGCCGAGGCACGGGCAGCTCGCCGCCGCGCCCGTCAAGATTTCGCTGCTCGTTACGGCGTCATCGTCATCGACTCCGATGACGACGACGAGGTTGGAGGCGGCCGCAACGACGGCGAAGCAGGCCCCAGCCGCGCCCACGACGCGCCGCCAAGCGACTCCGACGGGGACGACGGCGGCGACTACACAGTGTTCTACAGCCAGCTGGGCATGTAGAGCGCCGTGTTTTAGTTTAAATTTAAGTTTTTTTAAGTCTTTATATTTGTAATCTCCTGAACTATGCGGATTTCGGCTATATAGTATGAAATTCGCCTAAAATTTGCAAATTTGACCCAAGTTTGTTTTTTTACATTTTTATAGGCCTGATCCTGGGTTTGGGCACGGCTCGGAAACGCACCCCCAGGACCCAAAATAGCGCCGTTTTTCGGCCCTGGGGCAACGAGTGGAGATGCCCTTATAAATATCTTCATTTTTCATCAACAATTAATCTAATGCACCATAGGTCACTGAACTTGAACTTGCGAGCGAAGCTCACCTTGGTCACTGAACTTAGGAATACGCTCACTACGGTCACTATACATGCATATCGGTGATTCTACGGTCACTGCATCTCTGTATAGCACCGTATTTGTTTAGTTGACCGGTCAAACGTTGAAGCCTACACCGTGGGGCCCACCTGTCAGTGGGTCAGAAAATAAACGTTAAATAAAATGCCCAACCGGGGAATCGAACCTGAGGTGTGTGACCGTGCAAGGCGTCTATTCGCGCGCTGACCATCTGAGCCTTAACGAGTTAGCGTAACTACGCAGAGTTACATATTTTTACTCATAGACTCGTTTTACTCTAAATTAATTGTCACTGGTTACAATGCCATGGCGTCACAGCGTCAAACGAAACACACTAGCTACCCATTGACAGCGATAGAAGAGGACGAGGAAGATCATCACACGAGAAAAATCAGAACAGGGCTAACGCCCATGGCTCGCCGGCTGGAGTGCCGGACGCGCACAGCTGCGGCCTCCAGCTAGCTCCCCTTTTAAGTTCTGTGCGTGTTCACGCGACGCGGTTCACGCCCACGCCGGCCGGCTCGCCGTCGTCGGCTGCTCTCGCCGATGGGATCTTTTTGGTTGCCGTGGCCGGAGGGGATTGATCGAGAGACGCGAGCAGGCCAAGGCGTCCGACGGCAGGATTGATCGAGACACGCGAGCACGGCGGAGCGACGGAGCCGTTCGTCCGCGAGCTCCAGGGGACGAGTACTGCGCCGCCCCGTGCTCTCGTCGTCTCCCTCGCGGCCCGCCCCCTGCTCTCGCCGCCCCCGGCCATCGGCGCTGCTCCAAGCTCCGCATGCCCCTGTTCTCGCCGTCTCCCTCGCCCGCGCGGTTTGAGCCTAGGTGCAGCCGCCGCCGCTCGCCTCGCCGCGGGGAGTCACCGGACAAGGCCGCCCGTGGCCGCCGTTCGCGGGGCCGTTGAAATTCTGACACGCGCGTGTCAGCCTAGCTATAGTTTTTCTGCGTAGCACGTATGTATTAAAAAACGTAACTATGCATTGTATTAGTAAGTTGTTAGGGCGGAGATGGTTAACGCACGCGTGATGAAACCCCGAATACCAGGTTCGATCCCCCGGTGGCGCATATTATTTATCCGTCTTTTCCGACCACTGACAGGTGGGCCCCACGGGATAGGCTTCAGCGTTTGACCGGTCAACAAAACAAATACGGTGCTATACAGAGATGCAGTGACCGTAGAATCACCGATAGCATGTATAGTGACCGTAGTGAGCGTATTCCTAAGTTCAGTGGCCAAAGTGAGCTTCGCTCGCAAGTTCAAGATCAGTGACCTACGGTGCATTTTACTCATTAATCTTTGTTGAAGTTTAGACCAGAGGGCCAAGTTAGTTACTGTTTGACTAGCAACTCCTAGTTAATCATTCTGCCTTACCACTGCCCTTTGCACGGGACACGCACGTTCACAGCCCACGATACGATACGATACGATACGGCGTCAAGGGAAAACAAACAGGGGGAGCCAAAACGCGGATCGATCGAGAAAAAGGATAGATTCTGCTGGGACCTCTGTAGGCTGTAGCAGTATTTCTGTTCTACTCCTCCCAGGTCCCTTCACCGCCGACCCTCCCAAAGCCCCCCAAACCCACCTTCTCCGTATCGCCACCTCCGCCCCGCTGCTCCATCTCCGGCCGCCGGAATAAGCCACCGACGGCCATCGTCTAAAGACGCCTGCCGGCCGCGTCGCGTCAGGTGAGCAAGCATTCCGACCCTTTCCTATCCTCCCCCATTTTTCTCTCCGCGAGTTTCTTGCTATTGTTTTTCATTCAATCTGGGGATTTCATGGTGACACGCTGTATCCAAGAAACGCGAATGCCATCAGCATGTTGGATTTGGTGGTGTGAGAAATGCAAATGCCGCCGGCTTGGTTTCAGTTCCTGGAGTTGTTCATCTGTACGGTTCGCTCTTTCAATATTCAGTTTGTGATCTCAATGTGGGAATGGCGATGATTGCCCCCATTTGCCTGTTATCTGGATTCTGGGCAGTTTCGCATGCAAACTGGGGTATGCTAGAACCAGGAATATGGTCCATGATATTTAAGAAAAAGAGATGCAAGTTTTGGTTTCAGGCGAAGCTAGGATTCAGAGACAGCGAGTGATGTGGAAAACAATCAATTTGGCATACGGATGGCACTTTCCCCCCTCATTATTTATCACTTCTCTTACTACTTAGTACGGAGTAGCATTTACCCAAAGTATTAGCAAGACTTTGAAGGCCTGCACGGTTCTCCGGATGCGTCCGGGCGTCCGTGTATTATCTCGCTATAATACCAAGCTCCGTAGTTCTGTAGTCATGTTCACACTCCTCCGCTGTGTGCTTCATTTGTCAACAGTTGATTCCCGTTTGATTCGGCAAACCAGCCATACGTTTCTTGTGTTTTTTTAACGTTCTAATCTGCAGCTTCGAGGAAGTGTCTCGGCTGCAGGTCCCATTTGGACACATACATGCCTATGCATCTCGGTATCCCCATCCTTCGTTGTTTTCTATCCTAATCCTCCTCTACTTTACTACGGTTGGTTTTTCATCTACCATTCCTGGCTTCCACTGTCAAGATTCGACTTGCTGACGAGATTTCCTGTGAATACATCTGAAGCCCTTGGAAGGGCGCCACTGCAGATTCCTTTGTCGCCTATGGGCAATTGTGGGTGTGGCTTTGTAATTACTCAGCGTCTGTTCGTTTCTCGTTTTCACATTTCTCTGACCAGAAGAGTTGGTAACTAACTGATATTTCTGACAGAATACACAGTCTTGCAGAGATATTTTGTTGCTGCAAGATTTCGTAGTACATTGCGTTGATGTTTTTGTAATTACTTATGCAAAATTCCAGGACCATGTTTCTCCGAAAAGAAAGCTGCCTGAGTATATCTGTCACTTTCTAAAAAAAATCTTCAAATGCTAAAAGCTTTCTAATAAGGAAACCACCGTGCTTAACTGCTTATCCATGCCTTTGTTAGCACCATCTAGCCACTAGTCTGCTGATTTTTTTCCCCAGAATACCTCGTTTTGGTTTCATGAAGTTTCACTTAACTTATTCTGTTATGTTATTTACAGGTGGACCACACCAAATGAATCTTCTCGATCTGATGCCATACCTATTATTAGGAGGAAATCATCAATTTGTTTGACCTAAGAACAGAGGTTTCCGGTGCCAAGCCAATTATGGGCCAGATTCATACAGATGGTAAGCCTTCTCATTTTGTTTTTCCTTTTGTTTGAACGGTGTTTAAGTAAGACGGCGAGAATGCTCTGGAGATATTGATAATACTTGTGCAAGTATATCTTGTTAGCATCTTCGTTAGATGCTTATTGATTGTTGTATTTGTGTCTTTTAGTGGGCATTGTTTCTTTTTCCTTGTCCGAAATTTGATGGGAGGAATGTAGTTGGAGCCGCTGGGACTTAAGACTTGTAGGATTGCTTTCCGATAAATGATGTAGTATACTATCAGGTTTTGTTTTCTGGTAAATAATGCGTTCTGGCTAATCCTTCTTTTATCATGTTTGGTTTTGAAATATTCAAAAGTATGAAAATACTTCATTAAACATGGCCCTTTCATGTTTTGCAGTCCAGAGAATCGAGTCAGAATTGAAGAGAACTACTGATTCTGATAAAGTTTATCTGGAGGAAAAACTTGTGAGTGTCATATTTTTTATGATACTAGTATCCTCAAAGTCTTGTATTATGATACTAGTATCCTCAGAGTCTTGTATGTGTATCATCTTTTGAAAAGCAGTATTTTTTAATGAAATGCTCTAAGACACATCGTAGAAACACAAAAGGAAAGAAAATGCAATGTACTCCACTAAATGTAAACATCAGGTATCAGTTGTTGCTAGCAGAAAGAATTTTAGCACGATATGCTTCTGCCGATATTTGACCTCATCCAGGTGATGATTTTCTTGTCTTGATCCTTTTCCTTCTTGTGCTATTGTGTGTTTGTCTGCAGGCAGCTGGTGGTAACTTTTCAAGACCAAAATTAAATACAACTTCACTAAAAATGCTATTAGCAAAGGAGACGAGTAAAGAAGTGGAATCAAAGAGCAACCCACCAAGTGTCATTGCCAGATTAATGGGTTTGAGGAGGATTTTCCTGCCAAAGAACCAGTTTTAGATCATGCTAAAAGAGATTTTAGGAATAGTCAGTCATGTAACCACCTAAATTTGACAGAGAAGGCCTCACAGCAGCAAGAGCAGCACCATTCCATGCAGTCGGTGACACAAGTTATCCACCCCTCCTGTAAAACAATTGTATATAATGGTGTATATGAAGGATGTGAAGATTTTTTTTTTTTAGATAAAGGGCTTTATTACTCAAATGTTTAAGTATTACACCCGGCCTCTGCATCAAAAATGCACACAGCCGCAATCCAACAGAGAAAGTAAAAAGTTGTGCAACAATAGACGCATTACAACCAACAAGATAATGTAAAACGCCTATGTCATGGCTAATCTCGACGGCCTATGGAGGTCCAATCCGGCGATCAAGCGGCCACCCATGTTGTGAGAAAATGTCCCTTGCCACCTCCTCAGTCGTGCACACGCCTCCGTAAAGAGGTCTCGATGTCCCACACGTTGTAAGGTGGACCACATACGGAGAATACTTGTGCAACGGTAGAGTACCTGCATATGAGAAACATTTTTATCATTGAAAACCTTGTCATTTCTACTAAGCCAAAGCGACCATATAAACAATCGCTCCCACCCTAATAACCGTTCTAAGCCTTTTATCTATCCCATGTAGCCAGTTACCAAAAACATTGGCAACAGACTTGGGTGGATATAAGTTAGACGCTATTTGGATGGCTGACCATATAGAACGTGCGAAACTACACTCGAAGAATAAGTGTTTTATTGTCTCTTCATGTGGACAAAACATACACTTCGTACTTCCATGCCAATTTCGTTTAACAAGGTTATCCTTTGTTAGAATGACACCCCTACGAAGATACCACGTGAATACTTTAATCTTAAGTGGTATCTTCATTTGCCATATTTTTTTATTATCATCAACTGGCACATCGGAATGTACTAACGCCCTATACATGGAATCCACAGAGAATTTACCATTCTCACATAGATTCCAACGAAATTCATCGGGCCCTGTGTGAGTTGAACTGATCTCAACCGTGCCAGCAGGGAGTTCCAAGACGCTAGTCTGGTCCGAACAATCTCGCCTGAACGTCACATTCGGAGGAGAGCATTGCAACAGTGGCAATGGTATCTCCCTTATGACGAACAATATTGTATAGGGCTGGATATCGATCCCGGAGGGTGGTGTTGTCTAACCATTTGTCCTCCCAGAATCTAATCTCCGAGCCATCCTTAATATTAAATACCCCGAAGCGAAAGAAATGTTTCTTTGTCGCCATCAGTCCAGCCCAAAAGTGGGAATCACCAGGTTTCCAATATACCTGTGATACCGCCTTTGTGCCAATGTATTTTCTCTTAAGGAGTGTTTGCCATATCCCTCTTCAGTAAGCAGCTTAAAAAGCCATTTACCTAGGAGGGCTGAGTTCTTGACATCAAGGTCATGAATACCAAGCCCTCCCTGATCTTTAGGGCGACAAACAACATTCCATTTAGCCAGTCTGTACTTCTTCTTCTCACCATCTCCTTGCCAAAAGAATCTTGATCGGAAATAATCCAATTTATGCAAGATCCTTTTGGTATTTGGAAGAAGGAAATCATATACAGTACCATGTTTGTTAGTACCGAATTAATGAGAACCAATCTTCCACCAAGAGATAGCAATTTTCCTTTCCAACTAGATAGCCTAGCTTGTAGACGTTCTTCGACGTGTCTCCATTCCGCATTAGTCAGTTTCCGAAATGTATTGGTATCCAAGGTACATGATTGGAAATTGACCCTGCTCGCAGCCAAAAATATCGGCATATTGAGCAGCTGCTTCTTGAGCCTCACCGAAGCAAAACAATTCACTCTTATGGAAATTAATTTTCAATCCCGATAATTGCTCGAATGCTGATAGTATCAATTTCAGATTCGCAGCTTTATCTATCATGTTCCATAAAGAGGATTGTATCGTCTGCATATTGAAGAATAGATAAACCACCATCAACAAGATGTGGAACTACTCCTTCAATTTGGCCATCCGTCTTAGCTCGTTCAATCATGATCGTCAACATATCCGCCACTATATTAAATAGTATAGGCGATAGAGGATCACCTTGCCTTAATTTTTTTGTTGGAAGTAGCGGCCAACGTCATCATTGACTTTTATCGCCACTACCTCCGGTAACAAAATTTGGATCCAAGCACACCACTCCTCTGAGAACCCTTTCATTCTCAGAGTCTGTAGCAAGAACGGCCATTTGACTTTATCATACGCTTTTTCAAAGTCGATTTTAAATATCACCCCATCAAGTTTTTTCGTGTGCATCTCATGTACGGTCTCGTGTAAAACCACAACACCGTCAAGGATATTCCTCCCTTGCATAAAAGCAGTTTGGGTAGGTTTTACCACATGATCTGCCACTGAATTTAACCTGATGGTCGCTACTTTTGTAAAGATTTTGAAGCTAACATTCAGAAGGCAATTGGCCGATACTGTTGTATCCTTTCGGCATTCTGAATCTTAGGCAACAAAACGATCTCCCCAAAATTAAGGCGAAATAACTCAAGTGTCCGGCATGTAAGCAGCCAAATAACTCAAGCAAATCAGACTTGATGGTTTCCCAAATGCTGGTAAACTCAGCCGGAAAACCATCTGGTCCTGGCCTTATTATGCTCCATTTGAAAACCGCCTTGCTTACCTCCTCCATAGAGAAAGGTGCAGTAAGAAAGTTGTTTTCCTCAGGAGTTACTTGGGTAATATCATCTGTTCGGACTCATCTAGAGTAAAGTTCCCTTCCTCGGGAGCCCCGAACAAACCTTTATAGTAGTTGTGATATATTCCTTGAGCTGATCCTGTCCTTCGATCAAGCCCTCATCCTGTAGGAGAGAATGAATACATTTCTTTCTATGTCTGCCATTAGCAACATTATGAAAGTACTTTGTATTCGAGTCCCCTTGTAGAATGAATTGAGCTTTAGATCTTTGGTACCATTTGAGCTCTTCTTCCCGCAACATACGACCCACCTGCTCATTCGAGTGCCGTTTTAGGTCACTCTCATTGCTGATAAGGGGCGTACTTCTGCTAGTTGATCAAGCTCATCAATAATGGAACACAGGCGCTCCTTTTCTTTTTTAAGCATACCAGTTGTGTGTCTTGCCCACCCACGAAGGAATTTACGCAAATTGCGCATCTTATTATTCCACCGCTGGATAGCGCTATCACCCACAACCGGTTGAGACCATATCCTTTTAACCAAATCATCGAAACCATCCCGTAACAGCCAACCTAATTCGAATTTGAATTGGTGCTTCCCGGGCGATGTCAACGTTCCAGTAGATAGGAGTATGGGGGCATGATCCGAAAAGCCTCTATACGTTCAAGCGCACGAACCGTTACTAATGGATATTTATCCTCCCAGCGGGAGTCCATCAGAACCGGTCCAGCTTCTAG
>CAMZMU010000087.1:33616915-33749801 GCA_947311845.1 Poa pratensis
CCGGAGCTGCACGGATCCTGGCCGCCGGGGGGGCTAGGCGGGCTGTTTCTGTTGGGAGTCCGGCGCGGGATGGGCTGCTGGGAGCCGACCGCGCGACGGATACAGTGGCGACGCCGACCAGCGTGTTGGGCCGAGTGACGCATGACCACCGGCAGGCCTCGGACCTATGCGCTGCTGGTGGGCTGCTGCTCAGCTCGACTGGAGCTGACTCTCACGGTGGGGCGCCGGAGGACGAGCTCTCGCTTGCCGGCTGCGGGTCGGGTGTTGATGCGGTGTGCGCACCCGTCGACTCCGCGGCTGGTGCGAGCACCGAGTCGCCATCCAGGTGCATGGTGGTCGGCTCGCTGTGCTGCCCTATGACAGGTGATGACGTGGGTACCACCCGCGGTGACTCCAGGGCGGAGGGGGACTCTACACCGACCGTGTCCTCCCCCGTGGTGTCTTCGGAGGCCATGGCGACTCCGGCTTCTCCGGTGACGCCGAGTACGACACGGTGGTCGAGAGGGCTGCGACCACACCGACGCCCTCTCCCACTGTGTCCGATGCAGCTAGGGGACGTCCACAGCCGAAGGGAGCTCCTAGGCGTAGTGGACGTCACCAGGCTGGCGAGGACGGTGCATCTGCAACTGATGAGGATACGATGGCCAAGGCAATGCGTCGCAAGGCAGCCTTGTTCTCCACTCCCCCTGCTGGTACGCCTCGTTCCACACAATCCTTTTTGTCCTTATCTACGCCTACTTTATCTGCTAGGTTGTCAGCGGTAGGGGTTCGCATGGGCAAAAATGAAAAAGAAGTAGTGTTATCGGCTAAGGTTCTGAAACACGTAGAGTATGACCGTCGTAGAGTTTCTCCTACTGTTTCGACTAGGCCGGTACCCTCACCTATAGATGATGATGATGCGAATGCCACAATAGATGGACAGCTTCTATCACATCTTGTAGGAGAGGTGACCGAGGTGGACATGGACGAGGCTGAGCTGGGATCTTTTGATGACCTGTATGCTACCGGCCGAAGATCCAAATCCGCCAAAAATAAAAAGAACAAACTTCGCGTAAAAGCGCGAAAAAGTCAAAATCCCCAACTGTTTCCCGATGAATGGCATATTCGAAAATAGCAGAGGTCTAGGCGACTTGGCTAAACATTTGAATATTGCGCATCATGTGAGAGATCATAAGTTGGATTTTTGGCTATTTCCGAGACGGGTAGACGAGATTTCCAAGCACTCTACTAGACGCCTTTCAGGTGGTGTGGAGTTTACTTGGCACTCCTGTCCCCCTCGAGGTAGATCGGGTGGCATGCTACTTGGCATCAAAACGGAAACCATGGAGTTGTTGGGTCGTTCGGATGGTGAATTCACATTAAATTTCAAATCCGCAACAAGTCCGACAACTTTATATGGAGTCTCGTTGCTGTGTACGGTGCTGCCCAAGAAGAATATAAGGCTTTCTTAGAGAGTTGGTTAATCTAGCTAAAGATGACCCATATCCTATTCTTATAGGAGGGGATTTCAATTTGCTGAGGTACCGACACGAGAAAAGTAGGGGTAGATTCGATACTCATTGGCCCACCTTGTTCAACGCTGTCATTGATAGCTTGTCCTTAAGAGAGGTTCATATGACGGGGAGACAATTCACTTGGGCTAATAGTCTCCCCGAGCCGACGTACGAGAAGCTGGACCGGGTTCTGATGGACTCCCGCTGGGAGGATAAATATCCATTAGTAACGGTTCGTGCGCTCGAACGTATAGAGGCTTTTTCGGATCATGCCCCCATACTCCTATCTACTGGAACGTTGACATCGCCCGGGAAGCACCAATTCAAATTCGAATTAGGTGGCTGTTACGGGATGGTTTCGATGATTTGGTTAAAAGGATATGGTCTCAACCGGTTGTGGGTGATAGCGCTATCCAGCGGTGGAATAATAAGATGCGCAATTTGCGTAAATTCCTTCGTGGGTGGGCAAGACACACAACTGGTATGCTTAAAAAAGAAAAGGAGCGCCTGTGTTCCATTATTGATGAGCTTGATCAACTAGCAGAAGTACGCCCCTTATCAGCAATGAGAGTGACCTAAAACGGCACTCGAATGAGCAGGTGGGTCGTATGTTGCGGGAAGAAGAGCTCAAATGGTACCAAAGATCTAAAGCTCAATTCATTCTACAAGGGACTCGAATACAAAGTACTTTCATAATGTTGCTAATGGCAGACATAGAAAGAAATGTATTCATTCTCTCCTACAGGATGAGGGCTTGATCGAAGGACAGGATCAGCTCAAGGAATATATCACGAACTACTATAAAGGTTTGTTCGGGGCTCCCGAGGAAGGGAACTTTACTCTAGATGAGTCTCGAACAGATGATATTACCCAAGTAACTCCTGAGGAAAACAACTTTCTTACTGCACCTTTCTCTATGGAGGAGGTAAGCAAGGCGGTTTTCCAAATGGAGCATAATAAGGCGCCAGGACCAGATGGTTTTCCGGCTGAGTTCTACACCAGCATTTCTGGGAAACCATCAAGTCTGATTTGCTTGAGTTATTTGGCTGCTTACATGCCGGACACTTGAGTTATTTCGCCTTAATTTTGGGGAGATCGTTTTGTTGCCTAAGATTCAGAATGCCGAAAGGATACAACAGTATCGGCCAATTGCCTTCTGAATGTTAGCTTCAAAATCTTTACAAAAGTAGCGACCATCAGGTTAAATTCAGTGGCAGATCATGTGGTAAAACCTACCCAAACTGCTTTATGCAAGGGAGGAATATCCTTGACGGTGTTGTGGTTTTACACGAACCGTACATGAGATGCACACGAAAAAACTTGATGGGGTGATATTTAAAATTGACTTTGAAAAAGCATATGATAAAGTCAAATGGCCGTTCTTGCTACAGACTCTGAGAATGAAAGGGTTCTCAGAAGTGGTGTGCTTGGATCCACAATTTTGTTACCGGAGGTAGTGTGGCGATAAAAGTCAATGATGACGTTGGCCGCTACTTCCAGACAAAAAAGGATTAAGGCAAGGTGATCCTCTATCGCCTATACTATTTAATATAGTGGCGGATATGTTGACGATCATGATTGAACGAGCTAAGACGGATGGCCAAATTGAAGGAGTAGTTCCACATCTTGTTGATGGTGGTTTATCTATTCTTCAATATGCAGATACAATCCTCTTTATGGAACATGATCTAGATAAAGCTGCGAATCTGAAGTTGATACTATCAGCATTCGAGCAATTATCGGGATTGAAAATTAATTTCCATAAGAGTGAATTGTTTTGCTTCGGTGAGGCTCAAGAAGCAGCTGCTCAATATGCCGATATTTTTGGCTGCGAGCAGGGTCAATTTCCAATCATGTACCTTGGATACCAATACATTATCGGAAACTGACTAATGCGGAATGGAGACACGTCGAAGAACGTCTACAAGCTAGGCTATCTAGTTGGAAAGGAAAATTGCTATCTCTTGGTGGAAGATTGGTTCTCATTAATTCGGTACTAACAAACATGGTACTGTATATGATTTCCTTCTTCCAAATACCAAAAGGGATCTTGCATAAATTGGATTATTTCCGATCAAGATTCTTTTGGCAAGGAGATGGTGAGAAGAAGAAGTACAGACTGGCTAAATGGAATGTTGTTTGTCGCCCTAAAGATCAGGGAGGGCTTGGTATTCATGACCTTGATGTCAAGAACTCAGCCCTCCTAGGTAAATGGCTTTTTAAGCTGCTTACTGAAGAGGGATATGGCAAACACTCCTTAAGAGAAAATACATTGGCACAAAGGCGGTATCACAGGTATATTGGAAACCTGGTGATTCCCACTTTTGGGCTGGACTGATGGCGACAAAGAAACATTTCTTTCGCTTCGGGGTATTTAATATTAAGGATGGCTCGGAGATTAGATTCTGGGAGGACAAATGGTTAGACAACACCACCCTCCGGGATCGATATCCAGCCCTATACAATATTGTTCGTCATAAGGGAGATACCATTGCCACCGTCTGCAATGCTCTCCTCCGAATGTGACGTTCAGGCGAGATTTGTTCGGACCAAGACTAGCGTCTTGGAACTCCCTGCTGGCACGGTTGAGATCAGTTCAACTCACACAGGGTCCCGATGAATTTCGTTGGAATCTATGTGAGAATGGTAAATTCTCTGTGGATTCCATGTATAGGGCGTTAGTACATTCCGATGTGCCAGTTGATGATAATAAAAAAATATGGCAAATGAAGATACCACTTAAGATTAAAGTATTCACGTGGTATCTTCGTAGGGGTGTCATTCTAACAAAGGATAACCTTGTTAAACGAAATTGGCATGGAAGTACGAAGTGTATGTTTTGTCCATGAAGAGACAATAAAACACTTATTCTTCGAGTGTAGTTTCGCACGTTCTATATGGTCAGCCATCCAAATAGCGTCTAACTTATATCCACCCAAGTCTGTTGCCAATGTTTTTGGTAACTGGCTACATGGGATAGATAAAAGGCTTAGAACGGTTATTAGGGTGGGAGCGATTGCTGTTATATGGTCGCTTTGGCTTAGTAGAAATGACAAGGTTTTCAATGATAAAAATGTTTCTCATATGCAGGTACTCTACCGTTGCACAAGTATTCTCCGTATGTGGTCCACCTTACAACGTGTGGGACATCGAGACCTCTTTACGGAGGCGTGTGCACGACTGGAGGAGGTGGCAAGGGACATTTTCTCACAACATGGGTAGCCGCTTGATCGCTGGATTGGACCTCCATAGGCCGTCGAGATTAGCCATGACATAGGCGTTTTACATTATCTTGTTGGTTGTAATGCGTCTATTGTTGCACAACTTTTTACTTTCTCTGTTGGATTGCGGCTGTGTGCATTTTTGATGCAGAGGCCGGGTGTAATACTTAAACCATTTGAGTAATAAAGCCCTTTATCTAAAAAAAGGAGTATATAGGATTCCTATGGTGGGTGCACTATCATGTAGTGCAAATAATACAGACGCAAGGAGAGACAGATTCAGGGTGCATGTTAGGGCCGGGGCAAGTAGTCTCTTGTATCTTGCGGTGGTTATAAGATTCCAGGCTCCTTGGAGCCGGAGCTTTCAAGAAAAAATCAAAAAATATATATAGTTTGAAGTTGAAAATGTTGAGATAAATTCTATATGTAAATTGAAATGTGCTCGAATTACCTTAAAATAATTAATAAAATATTTATTTTTGCGCTACTATAAAAAGTATGGATCTACAATAGCAAGTAGTAATCGAATACAAATCGACATATTTTTTATTTTTTGTATAGCCTTAAATATAATTATGTTTCATGCAATTTTATAGGCTTTCAGTGAGCCTCTTAGATGTACTTGCAAATCTTTTAGAATCTTGGATACTCAAAAATGTACTTCTCTGAAATAATAAAAACAGGAGGCCGGGATCTACTTCACTTTCAACCCTGTCACTATTTGATAATATGGATTAATAAAAAAATTGATACCATAAAGATGATAAAGTAGTTGGCAACTAATACATTATGCTCTCTTTGTTCCAATGTATAAGATGTTGGATTTTTTTTTGCAAATACACGGTTTTGACTACAAATTTAACTTGCACTATGTCCGGAACGTTAGTAAAATGACACACAGCATACATGTTTTTGGTAAGAAATATAAAATTATAAATTTCATAGGATGTATATCACGATGAGTAGTTCACATATTTATCTCCGATAAGCCATCAGCGACACCATCCTACGACACACTGAATCACATTTACCACTATAGATATAGGTCCTTTTTTCCGGGAAATTCCAAGCTCAATTTAAGCTTTGCAAAATTCATGTAATATTCACATAGATATGCACATGTTGGAAACAGGAACACATTAGACACAATGTGTTAATTTCGTAGTATGCTAGGAAAGAAAACAATAAGCACGGGTTCTCTTGTCAAGATTGATGCCTTTACCGCACCAAGTTTAAATAAGGATCATTATAAAAACGTTAACAAAAGAGAGTCAAAACGCAGCACACATTAGCAAGGAGATATACATCATAGCGTCTTGTGGTGAATGCACAATAGATGTGCAAAAAATCCTTCTGTACACATTTTAGAAGACAGCGCCAATCATCTGACCCGGAAATTTGACGGATATGTAACACAAGAAATGTAACTGTGCTAGAAGCTTAGAGCATCTCCGGTCGCGGCGTCCAAATGGCCGCCCAAAGGCCTTCCGGACAGGCCCTTTGGGCGCCGTCCGACTGCCATTCGCCTTTGGGCGCCGTCCGGACTGCCATTCGCCTTTGGGCGCCCTCGCTCCCCACTCGCGTGCCCAAATCGCCCAGCCCAATTTTTTTTTTCGAGCGGGCGATGGAGTAGCCGGCTCGTCGGCCACACTGGGCCATCAAAATACACTACGCCAAAATACACCGGGAGATATCGTTGCCCGGCGTCTTCTTGTCGCCGCCGCCGGTCTAGATGCAATCACCGGGCTGGGGCACGTAGCCCTCGCCGGGCTGGGTCATGTCGGGGTCATCGTCGACCTGGTCGTGGCCCTGGTTGCCGCCGGTCTCGGGCGGAACGAGCCCAAGCTCTCGCAGGATCGCGGCGCGATACATGTTGTGCGCCGCCCTCGCTAGCGGGTCCATGTTGGAGATGTCGGCCGTCAAGATTATGAAGTCCTGACTCCGCTTCTTGACGGCGGCTTTCTTCTGCTCGAGGTCGATCTTGACGTCGGCCTTGTGCATCAAGGTCGCCCACCTTGCGTTGTTCTCATCGCGCCTCAAGCTTGAGTTGGAGCAGACATCGGCGAGGACCTTGTCAATGGACGACTGCACTCTGTCCGTCTTTGCCGCCGCTGCCAAGGCTGCTTTCGCCTTCTTGTTCCCGGTTGGCCGCCCCTCTGAGTTTTGCGGATCGGCGTTGAGGTCGGCGTGGCCGTTCTTGTTCAAAGTTCTCCGGTGCGCCTTCCATTTCTCACAATTTTGGAGAAGCTTGTAGCAATGCATCAATCGGAAGTCTTTCCCCTTGTTGAGAGTTTTGTACAACACAAGGGCGTTGATGATCTACAACAAAGCAAGCCGACGACGATCACAATTGGACTAAGCAAACAACACAACAAGGGAATCGCAAGCCGGCGGTCACCTGATCCGACGGGCCCTTCCCACTCTCCTTCCGATCGAGGATGTTCTCATGGCAGCCGTGGAACTTGTTGACGAGGCGTTGAACGATGCGCCACCTATGCTCGATGGCGCTTGGCCGCGCACCATGTTAACCATATAGTAGTCCTTGGTGAACCGGCGCTCGTCGAACTCTGTCTTGATCCTCTCCCAGTAGGCGGTGCTTGACTGGTTTGTGCCGGTGATCACGTCGGTAGTAATGGCCTTCCATGATTCGACCATGCACTCGTCCTCCTTGGACGTCCAAACTATGCCGCGGCTGCCCTTCTTCTTCGCCGCCGCGTGCTCGCCGGCCACAGCCTCGGTCACCACCCCCTCCTCGTCGACCTCGTCGTCGTCCTCATCCTCCTCGTAGTACAGCTCATCCTCGTCGAACTCGTCGTCGTCATCCGCCGCCCGGGGCGCCGTCGTTGATTAAGTCGGCCATGATATGGTCGTTCTCCTACACACAAAACACAACGCCGGTAGTCACGACTCGCCTATGCACACGTCAATTCTACATACCATGAATCCAGAACACGGCTTCATACCTGTATGGGATCCGTGAGATCGGGGGTCATTCCGTCGATCACATGGGAGGCGCCGGCGTCGAATGAAAGACTTCGACCGGTCTGGGCATTCGTCTGGACGGCGGGTTGTCTCCGCATCGCCGGTAAATTCAGATCGACGGGGTGGTTTAGATCGAGCCCACAAGAAGGGAAGATGACGTTGGGGTCGAAGCCGCCGTGATGCTGGCTGTCGCCGTACTCAGGGGAGAAATTGGAGCGAGGCGTGCCGGCGGCGCTGTCGATGAAGAAGGAGGAACTCGACGGCGAGCCGCCGACCTTGCATCGCAGAGGGGCGCTGCTCTCTTGGCTTCCTCCCAAGGCGAAGGCTTGGTTCAAGGCGGCGACGGTCTTGTTCATGGCGGCGATGTTCTTCGCCAAAAATGGCGCCGGGGGCGGGACGAGCAGATTCCGAGCTTGCTGCTTCACACGGCGCCCGCCACGGCTCTGCGTCTCCAATCGGCGCCGGAGTACGTCGAGGTCCCAATCATGATCTGACATCCCCTCCGGCTTCTCCTTGGGCAAGGGGGGGGGGGGGGGGGGGGGGCTTGCGCTGCTTGCTAACGCCCAGCCTTCCCCGCCGCCTTCGTCCTCGCCGCTGCTGCCTTCTCCTTGGGTACCTTGGGCACGGACGGCGGCGCCATGGAAACCGAGACGGCGCGGCGCCAGGGTTTTTCTTTTGGCGGGAGGGATGGCGGGAGAGATGGCGGGAGAAATGGGATTTTGGGGAGAAATTGGAGGGAAGCCGGTATTTATGCGATTGCCGTCTCACTGACAGGCGTGGCCCGCGTGTCGGAGGCAGACGTGTCGTCGCGTTTCGTTCCGTCCGGGGCCGCCCGAAGCCTTCCCAAGTTGAGGGCGTGGGCTGGGCCTGCCGGACACAAAACTGGCCGCGCCTGACCCAAAACGTGTTTGGGCGTCGCGAGTGTGATCCAAAACCTGTCCGGCATGCCCCAAAGGGATTTGGCCGGCCGTTTGGGCGCCCCGAGTGGAGATGCTCTTTCAGGAAGGTTACGTGGTGCACGCCGTAAGTGTTTTTTTTTCCAATGGGGCCATGTTTACCATCAGCATAACCTTCGTGGAAGCCACGGCATTCGAACATGGCATTGCCGTCCGTATCAAATAGAGACAAGTTTACTTGACCCGCTGCATCCAACAAAACCGAGAAACGAACTATATCCACACAAAAACTTGTGAAAGCACGGTCACCACAAAAGAACCGAACCAATCCCAATTGGAAAAATTGAGAACCTTAGAACAGTAAAACCTTCCACATGCTGATGTTTGTCAGCATCGAAACCGCTCGAGATAGGTCGCACATCATTACAGAAGATCTCTGTCGGGTTCTTGTAGAAAAGTATGTAGCCGGACTAGCTATGGACCTGTGGGATTCGAGGCTGGACGTGCCGCAACAACCTTGTCCAGCTCAAACAGCGACAATGGCGGTTGGCAAGGAGCGGTGAAAAGTAGCGGTTACTGGAAAGGTTGACTGACTCCAGGTCTTCCCTGCAGACTCGGTCACGCTAAGATAAGACGTGAGAATTTGAGATGAGATGCAAGTGTGTGGACGCCAGGGCTGCTGTAAATGTGGTTTTAAACCCCTGGGACCTCAGCCAGCTGAAGCATCCAACATTCGTACTCACACTCCACAGCTCATACATCCAGCACTGGGACCAGTAAAGGCTGCCGTGTTGTGCGCTCCGGTCGAGCAACGGTACATTCTTCCTCTCTTCTCCATATTAGCGGTCAGGCAGTACTATAGTACGTTAATTAACATCATTTCTTACTGCGTATGAAGTCTGAACATTTAACAAAAGTTAAGCTTGTAATTCGGTCATATATATGCTCATACCGTAGTGTTAATTATCTCTATATATACTAGCAAACATGCCCGTGCGTTGCTACGGGCTTCATTAACTTATAAAATAGTACACAATTATTTAGAATAATAGATTTTTTATCCTCATATTTGTATGTTTTATTTTACTTTCTTTCTTGATCATTTCCCGGTTCTTGCCGTAGCATAATTACAGCTAACAGCCCTATATTTGAACAACAGAGTAAAGAAGTGAATGTCCGTGCATTGCCACAAGTCTTTAAAATTTTATTTTTGTCGTACAAACAAAATTTACATGTCTTGGGGCCTATGTAAAACTGAAAGATAGTTTAAACAAAATATATAGGTAGGTTTATGGTTCCTACTCATGGCCCTCAATATTGTTGCCACCAATGATTCCCATACTTACTTTCAACTGAAGCCTCCAGGAGTGGTATCATCCAAAAGAAAAGAGTACTCCATGCCTTCTTGGGATCAAATCATACATCAATAATATTTTAACACCCAGTCCACACTATACAGGTTCCTCATTTCATTCTGACAGTACAAACAAGACCCCCTAACATTGACGAAGGATTACCAACAACAGAAATATGCCATCATGCGTGAAATGAGCAGCGGCATCGCCATTTAGAACTCGGCTTCAGGAGGAGCACAGTAGTACGCATGGAGAAATCTTGCATCACGCCTTTAGCACTGATGATAGGGAAGATGATACTACATGCAAAAGATGTTTATCAGCAAACACTACATGTAAGTGGAGGCACACAATTTGCAGGCTAATCTATTGACAACCTAGTAAGAAGTTTGTTCCAGTGGGTATGTGATCTTCAGTTCTCATTGTTAAAACATGTAATTCAAAGAAAAATAATGTAGATACCAGAACACGCAAACAAGTATGGACCCAAATAGAAATCATGAATCCTGCTACCCATAATAAAAAATTCTGGATAAAATACAAAATAGCACCGACAGAAGAGACAGTCATGTTTCTTTTGTGTCACTATCTTCATGTCAGTGCTACGTCTAATGTGTGTATGGATTTCTTTTTCGTAGCCTGGCTGCCACATGTGTGTATCATTATAACTATTATAAACACAGATATAAGATATTAATTAAAAAAGGAAGTACATAAATAGCCCATTCGAGAGTAAGACCAGAGACCAGACAGTAGAGCAATAGCCCATTCGAGAAGACACCTCCAAGGCTTAAGTAATAAGCAAAGATGTAACTGTTCCTTGCTCTCAATGGACACTGGAAAGCCAACAGTATGTCAAATCAAGCTCATAAGACAAGAACATAGAAAAAAGAAACAGATTGACACAATCTGAATTTGGATGCTTATAATCGAGCAACCACATCCCCTAATTGGATCACAGGAAACTGCATCCAGGTTTACCTTGTAATAATCCACTTGGCGAATTGTTTCTAACCGAAGGAATGCCAATAAAAAGCTTAACTGGTTCCTCTGGCACAGGGTGTGCCCTCCACTTATCGGACATTTCCAGACATTTGGAGAGAGAAACTGGGATGGGACTTTGGAAGAGAGGTCGCATACACTGAGCCACATGTTACAGCTAAACCAGTTGCATCTTTGAGGGTGAATCTCCGATAAACATTGACAACCAAAATTAGTCAGTATTTCCACTCACAAAACTATACAACATATGTAGTTCAATTCAGAGAAATAAAATCTTTTTCATACGAACAGGAAATTTTACCATCCAATGAGGAAATGAGGCAACATGACGATCCCCACATAGATATGGTATCCTTCAACGCCAGGTTGGATGGTGGTAACAAATATCTTCCCTTCAAAATGGGTACAACCGGCTTATTTCTAGATTCTTTGCTAGGCCAATGAACCTGTTGAACCATGAGCCTCACTTCATTTCTTTTGAATCAGCCGTGATTCTCTGCTCCCATTTCTCAAATTTTGGGAACCCATCGACTGCAAAATTAACATCAATGTCAGCAAACATGGAGGCCCGATGCTAAGGCAAAAAGAAAAAAAGAGAAGCATAGAAGCTACAGAGCCATAATGTAGTAACATAAAGCATAATTCAGGCATTACATTACATGAAAAATTGAAAATTTATGGAGTGCAACCCAAATGCACAGCATCAGTAAGTCTAACTGTAACGAACAAGCATCGTTGACATGCACACAAACTCGTAAGAAATTGACATGAACAGAAAGTCAGATGCTATCAATGATAGACAATAGTATCTTGATCCATACAGACTATGCTAATTACTGAACCAGAAATGCTGCGCATTGTCCTGATGTCCAGAGCAGAAAGACTGAAAGACGTACAGCAAAATAAGAAAATCTCAAGTACATGCAGTAAATCGGAAGCGATACAGTGGGGATCTTCTTCTAATCGCCTCACCACCGCATTCTCTCTCCAAATCTTCTCTCTCCCATGTGTCCACAAATTCTAATTTGAATAAAACAAGAAAAACAGAACACATCGAGTCCGAGTAGCACAACCATTTTATAGCTTTGTGTGGTCGCAACAGGTGCCTTAGCTTCGCGCATCTTGAATGTCGGAAGCCTCACAATCAAGAAGGGGATCGAGCAGGCCTACCAGAAAACTCACGTCCTCCTCCTGCTAACCCTCGTGCTGCAGCAGCTCGAGGCGGGCTTGTTGATTTCATTGTCCAGCTCGCTCTCCGCGAGGAGGACTACCCTCCGGTGGAACACAGGGGGAGCTTGGGGCGGTTGGGTAGGTTCCGCCCAAGCAGAGCCGTGGCGGCGGGCGAGCTGCGACCGCGCTGGAACTGGAGTCGTGGCAGCGGCGTAGGAGGTACAAGGAAGCGCCTGGCGGCACGAATTCGTGGCGGCGGCGGAGCAGGTCCCTGACTGCTTGGTAAGCTGGGAAGGGCGGCGTGGTAGGGTCTGCGCGCGGCACGGTATGCAGGGGCGGCGGCCATGGATTGGGACCGTGGTGGTGCTCCGAGGGAGGAGGCGGGCGGGAGAACGGGGATGGCTGCCCGGGGTCAAGGGCTCAGCGTTCAGTCGCTTTGTCCTCGGCGGCGGTTTTCTCCTCTGGTTTCAGTTGCGGGATCGCACAAAGGCATGGAGGAAGGTGGGACGTGGGACGGGGATTTTTTCCGTGAGGGATCGTTCGGAAGTGGGGTAAAAGAAGGACGACGTACCACCATCGACGTACGTACCACGGACGGACGAAGGAAGAAACACTACTCGTATATTATATAATAGAGATTCACGTCTATAAGCTTACATACCTATTTTTTCCGGGAACAGTAGCCTTGCCTTTGCCGGGCACGCTGCAATGTTTACGTTTATTATTTTGCAGGTAACAATGGCCTCAACGCGTCCCAAGCGACTCGGAAATTTCACCACGCTTATATTAATGGCATTATTGCCGCTTTTATTGGGTGCTACCAAAATCAATTGCGCTACTCTCGCTGATAACAACACAGATGTGCTCTGGCTGCAAGCTTTCAGACATGAAATCAGTTCCGATCCCTCTGGAAGGTTCACTTCTTGGAACTCCAGCGCCGAGCACTGCTTGTGGCCGGGAGTCAGATGCAGCCGATTACATCCAGGGCGTGTGGTGGCGCTGGAACTCTCTGGCTTAAACTTGGTTGGTCACATCAGCTCCTCCATTGGGAACTTAACATTCCTTAGAACACTGAACCTATCCACAAATAGTTTCTCTGGCCAGTTACCTCCTCTGAATCGTCTGCAAAAACTTCAAGTCATTGATCTGAGCATGAACAAGTTGCATGATAATATCCCAGATGCAATTGTCAACTGTTCAAAATTAAGGACAATAGACCTCGCCAAAAACTCCCTAGTAGGTGAAATTTCTGCAAAAATAGGCGTCCTCTCCAACCTCTCAGTATTACGTCTTTCTTGGAATAATCTCACCGGGTTCATCCCTCCACACCTCGGCAACATCACTAGCCTAGAAAAACTTGCCCTGGCCTACAATAGTCTAACTGGAAGTATTCCTGATGATCTCGGGAAACTGACAAGTGTGTGGAAGTTGGCCCTAGGAGGAAATAGGTTGTCGGGTGGATTCCCACACAGTCTCTTCAATCTTTCTAATTCCCTTAAAATATTAGGCTTGGAGTTTAATATTCTAAGCAAGGAACTGCCACCCAACATAGGAGACGGTCTACCAAATCTCCAAGAGCTTTATTTGAATAACAACATGTTTCAAGGTCAAATGCCAGCTTCACTAGGAAATGCTTCATGGCTGGGAAGGTTGGAATTAGAAAGCAACAATTTAACTGGCAAAATCACCAGCTCTTTAGGCAAACTTTCTAACTTGTATTATTTAGACGTTGCGTGTAACAATCTTGAAGCTAGTGGCAGCCAAAGCTGGGAATTCTTTAATGCATTAACAAACTGTACGAGTCTTAGAACACTGTTACTATCTGAAAATCAGCTACGTGGGGCTATACCAGATACGATAGGTAACTTGTCCCCTGGCCTGAATTATCTATATCTTGGTGGAAATAATTTTTCAGGCATGGTGCCCCCGAGCATAGGGAGACTTCAGAGCTTATTATTCCTAGGACTTGAATATAACAATTTAACTGGTACAATTGAAGAATGGATTGGGAAGCTAACAAAACTGCAAGCTCTTAGCCTCCAAGTGAACAGCTTCACTGGGCCACTGCCGTTATCCCTTGGCCAACTTACTGGGTTGACAGAGCTCAATCTAGGAAACAATAAATTTGAAGGCCCTATACCACCAACCTTAGCGAACATCCAACATCTCTCCGTGTTGAACATTAGTTGCAACAATCTTCAGGGTAACATACCTATTCAGGTTGGCAGCCTTACAACACTCCTCACCCTAGATCTTTCGTCAAACAAACTTACTGGGGAAATTCCTGAAACTTTGGCCAAATGTCAAGGCATAGTTACCATCCAAATGGCCCAAAACTTTCTAGTAGGAACAATTCCAATATCTTTCGGCTTGCTACAAGGCTTGATTGTGCTAAATATTTCCCACAACTATTTGTCCGGAGCCATCCCAGCTGTTCTAAATGGTCTACAGCTCAGCGTCCTAGATCTTTCATACAATAATCTTGAGGGAGAAATACCACGAGATGGAGTATTCGCAGATGCTGCAGTTGTCTTGCTCCAAGGCAACTTGGGGCTCTGCGGTGGGCCAATGGATCTTCGTATGCCCGCATGTGCAGCAGTTTCTTGGGGAAGAAAGTACAATATTACTTGATCAGAGTGCTCATCCCAGTATTCGGCTTCATGTCACTCGCATTGTTGCTCTACTTTTTACTCCTTGCGAAGAAGATGCCAAATAGAGAATGCCTACCAATGCTTTCTTTTGGTGAAAACTTTCTTAAGGTTTCTTACAAAGATCTAGCTGAGGCCACATTGGATTTCTCAGAGTCAAACCTTATTGGAAGAGGAAGCTATGGTACAGTATATAGAGGAAAGCTGAAGGAAACTAAAATGGAGGTGGCTGTTAAGGTGTTTGACCTTCATATGCGAGGGGCGGAGAAAAGTTTCTTGTCAGAATGTGAAGCACTGAGAAGCATCCAGCACCGAAATCTGCTTCCATCATAACAGCATGTTCAGCAGTGTATTATACAGGCAGTGTTTTTAAAGCTTTACTTTATGAGTATATGCCTAATGGGAACCTAGACACATGGCTACATCATAAAGCGGATGGGAAATTTCTTAAATATTTAGGCTTCACCCAGAGATTAAGCATAGCTGTTAATATAGCTGATGCATTGGACTACTTGCACCATGATTGCGGAAGGCCCATTATCCATTGTGACTTGAAGCCTAGCAACATTCTTCTAGATGATGCTATGAGTGCTCTATTGGGTGACTTCGGTATTGCAAGTTTCTATGTAGATTCTGTTTCAACATCCACCGCTCAATCAGTTCATCGGTAGGTGTGAAGGGGACAATAGGATACATTGCTCCAGGTATGTTTTCAATATATATCTTCAATTTCTGTTTGCTACTCTGCTTTGGAAAGAGAATACTAATCCATACATGTGTGACTCTTTATTCTTCAGAGTACGCAGGAGGTGCCCGCCATGCATCAACTTCTGATGATGTTTATAGTTTTGGGATAGTACTTCTGGAGATGATGACTGGGAAAAGACCAACAGATCCAATGTTCAAGGACGGAATTAATATTGTCAACTTCGTGGGTGGCAACTTCCCACATGATATATATCACGTCATTGATAGACATCTTACAGAAGAATGCAAGGATTTCGCCCATGCAAAGACGGTATCAGAGAATGAGTTCTATAATTGCTTGGTGTCTTTGCTCCAAGTAGCACTTTTGTCGACGCATTCGCTACCAAGTGAGCGAGGGAACATGAAAGGAATAGCCAGCAAGATGCATGCAATCAACACGTCATATCTTGGATTTACAGAGAAAAAACATGCTTCACTGGAGTTGCTCTGACAACCAATATCGTATCTTATAGGCAATGTACCTATTGTAAAAGTTTTTCAGTTGGAGTTAATTAGTTAGGGCTGCATCATGTATAATTTCGGTGAGTCCTGCATCCGAATCTGCGGCATAGTGTGCACGAAGATATGTGTCCACGCGTGCATAATGCAAGCAAATTGTTTTTTCACGTCCCATGCTGCTGCCTCTCCCTTGTGATTGTTTTTTCTCCAATCAAATCTGTAGGAACAATCTTGTGAGTGTTAGTCTGAAACTCTGAATCAGTTTCACTGTTTAATTATCATGTTTCAGTCAAATGTAGTTGAGTTCAGATGCTTTACACGACCTTGACATGATGAGAGGCACTGTCAAAATAGGGTAGTGATAGGCTACTAGGTAGTTGTCATACATGTGTTCAGAAATACTTTTGTTTTAAGAAATACTTCTGTGTTCCAAAATACTTTCAGCTCTATAGTCTATGTGTTCATGTGAATTTTCAGGTTTTGTTCAAGTTCCAACATACTTTTCTGTTCAGAAATCATGTGGTTAATTGGTGACGCTTTGATGCTTGTTGTGGTGCAGTCCAGGAAGATTCTAGGTTGCAATTTAAAGATGAATATTGAAATTTTTCTTGAAGCTGCGGTATTACTATTTTGTGTATCTTTGAATATTGTAAAGTATAGTTCTTCAAGTGAACAACAGTCCAGTCTAGTTTGGTTTTGTCAAACTTTTGTACTCCTGTATGCCTTTGTGAGATCTAGTGCCTAAATTCTCAATTTTCTTTCTTTCAGTTTTGCTCCATGCATCATCTTATTTTGACCATGCCGAAGCTGTCGAATACTGGAACAAACGTGCTCTGTACACAACTACACATCAAGAAAAGAGCTCAATCACTAGCTACAGCAGAGCATTTTCACACAACCGATTATAGAAGACCATTTTCACACAATCGATTCAATTCTCCTATTGCCTGGATTCAGTACAGCAGAGTATTTAGAAATACATAATCATAATAGATTCAGGGCGCTGTTCTCCTATTGCCTGCATGAGATTCAGTACAGCAGTTTAATTCCAACCAAAATTGCAGACATTCAAATACAACTTCAGATCGAAGCTTTCATCGAGCGCCACACTGCCCTGGAATAGCTTCTTACATATACGAAAACTGCAGCTGAGTAGTGGAACTTGTTTCTGTCGAAAACTCTACCTTTACCATTCTCTTCGTATGTCAAAGAACTGCTTTAGCCTTTTAGCTTTATGCACTGTAATAGCTTCGGGATTGACTCTGTCTGGTTTCATTGATGAAATGGAACTGGGTAAGGGGCCCTTTTGCTCTAAAAATACAACTTCAGAAAAACGAAGACACTACAGAACATCAGGCTGCAAAAGGAAGATGGGGTGCGAGCCACTCCTTTGGGCCTCGGCTGTCGATTCGGTGTCGACTGTCGACTAGGGCAGCGTCGCCGACGCATGGACGCAGCGCCACGACCACCAAACCGTCGTCGGGTGGGCGCAGCGGCGCGGCCGACGAGCCTTCGTATCGTGGGCGCTGCATCCGCCGTCGAGTGCAAGCTGCGGCATGCACGCCAAGTCGCCATCGTGTGCGGGCCACGCCACTGCCACTAAGGGCATCTCCAGCCGTGCCCCCCAACGCCCCCGCAGGCGGCTTTTTTAGCGCCGGCGCGAAGGAATTTCTTCCAGTCGCCCCCCCCCCCCCCCCCCAGAACCTCGATTAGCGCCATTTGACGCCGTTTTTAGCGCCGGCGCACCCAAACCGAACCCAACGCGCTGGGTTCGGCCTGGGGGAGGGGGGGGGGGGGCAAAAGGCGACGTGGGCCAGCCCTGTCGGCGAGGGAAGGCGATTTCCCTCCCTTTTTTCCTTTTCGCGCCAGCTTTCCCGCCATTTCGCCCCACAAATCCTCTCTCCATCCCGCAGCTCCCGCCATTTCCCCCCAGATCTTGCCGACATGCCGCCCAAGAAGTTCACAGGCCCCCGCAACGCCGCCGCCGCGCTTGCCTCCTCTGCCGCCTCTGCCGTCGTTGTGAAGGAGAAGAAGAAGAGGAAGCCGAGGGAGCCGAAGAAGAAGCCGCCGGGCTGGACCAACGCCAAGTGGATGGCAGATGTGGCGCGCCGCAAGACCGAGAACCCCAGCCGCCGGGCGAGGGAGAAGGTGCGGCGCGCCAAGGAGGGTGGCGGCGCCGAAGAGGAGGAGGAGGAAGAAGAGGAAGAGTACGAGGAAGGGGAAGATGAGGAGTTGATGGAGGTGGATGCGCCGGCTCCGCCGCCCAAGGTGAGGGTCGGCCTCCCACCTCATTCTCAGTTCGTCGGATGGGGCAGCCAAGCCAGCGTCGCCTCGCCGACGGGTTTCTCGCCGACGGGCTACTCGCCGTCACCGTCGCCGCGCTGGAGCTTGTCTCCCTACTACTCCCATGCGTACGCCGACGGTGACCCGCACGGCGGCTTCAACCCCAACATTGCGTTCCCGCACGGCGCGCCTCCGCCTCCACTCTATGCAGGGTCGCCGGGATACTCGAGCTCGCCTTCGCTTCGCCGCGCCCTCCTTTTCGCCCCGAGCCAGGACGCCCGCCTACTGTTCGGCGGAATGCATGGCGACACCTTCATGGACGAGCTCATCACCACCGGCTCCATCGCTTCGGCCGTAGCCCCGAGGTTCTTCTCGCAAGGCGCCGATTCATCGCAGCACGCCGGCGGCTTTGGTGGCGAGCCGGGGACGCTGGAAACCGAGGACGATACGGCAGAGGTGGTCGTCGCTGAAGAAGCGGCACCGGCCACGGCCAAAGGCAAGGCGAAGAAGAAGGACGCAAGGTGCCGAAGCCTCCCGCCGAGCCTCGCATCAAGTGGAGCCACAGGGAAGATGTGTTCCCCGCCGAAGCCTGGATGATGGTAAGCTTGGAACCGATCGTCGGCGCCAACCAGAACATGGACAACTACTGGAAGCGGGTAAAGACTTCGTACGATGAGCGCTGGATCGTCGATCCCGAGTACGCCATGGCCGGTGAGCGCGGCGAGAAGTCCATGGCCAACCATTGGGCGGTCATTCAACATGCTTGCAACAAATGGCATGGCATTCAAGTGGAAGTCCAGAATCGGCCGAAGAGCGGCACCAACCACGAGATGGAGGTGAGCTCCTTTTGCCTTGGTTTCTCTCATCTATGCCGGCTTGCTCATTTCGGCCCTTGTTTCACCTTGTAGTACGTCCGGATGTTCGAGATGTACCGCGACGACGAGAAGACCGATTTCAAGTTCCTCCACGTCTTTACAAGGATCGAGGGGTGCGACAAGTGGAAGGAAGTTCGTCATGCTCTCCGCAAGGCCAAGGAGTATGCGCCGGACGCGCCGGTAGCTGGAGCGGCAGATGGGCGCCCGGAATGCCACAAGAAAGCCAAGGCGGCGAGGGTTGCGGCGCCAGCTGCGGCGAAGCTACAAGCGTCGATCGAGACGTGCATCGCCGACGCTGCCACACACGCTGCCAAGAGAGAGGAGAAGACCGAAGCGAGGTGGACGGCGCTCATGGCCAACCAGGGCATCAAGCTCGACCTGCTCAAGACCACCACCGCGGCGAAGAAGAGGAACAATGACCTCGCTTTCCTGATGGGAGGCGACCCGGCGGCGATGGATCCCGAGGTCAGGGAGTGGTTCTTGGCGCAGCGTGACGCCATCCTCAGCCAGATTGCTCCAGCGACCCCAACACCTCCGCCGAGCGCCACCCCTTCGGCCACTACGAGCTCCACTCCTCTGGCCGATCCGAGCCCCGCCACTGCAGCCGACATGAGCTCGGCCACAAACACCGCCACGCCGCCTCCGAGCACTGCGCCGGCCGCCACTCCGAGCTCCGCCCCCACTCCGACGACCACACCCATCGAGCTGGACAATGACACCGAGGTGTCGCTGGTGACCGTCTGATCTGCGCATCAGCATGCCGAATGTGGCACTACATCGCCGGACAATGGCTTGATTCGATCGCCGAATTGTGGCTTTTTTGTATGATCGCCCAATTGTGGCTTTGATCGCCGAACTCGGGCTTTTTTTGGGGCGGGAAATGAACTTTTAAATTATGTTGGTTTGTGTTAAACTTGGGGGCCGAAACGAGTGGAAACTCCAACCCCCCCAGGCCGAAGTTTGCGCCGGCGCAAAGCCAAAAAGGCAACGGCCGAGGCCCTGGGGGGCCGAACGGCTGGAGATGCCCTAAGTCTCCGTTTCGTAGGTAGATCCGCCTTCCTTCATGTAGAGTTTCCGTTGAGCTCGCCGGCACGGTGGCATCTTAGGCAGGTGTCTGAAGGCTTGCCCTCGCGATTGGGAGGGTGCCGGGTGTCGGCGTTTGGATTCCCGGGGTACCCAAAACGTCGGGCGCATGGAACCCCTTACCCACGAGGAAGTCAGAGAAGGGATCTCACACAAGGAGCAGCCCACCCCGGGAACCTGTTCGGCCCCCGGAAGTGCAGTCCCGGGAGCAGGAACAGAACCCCGCGACCGCGGCGGGAACGCACTCGCAGGAGAAGCTTGCCGAGCTCGCGCCTGGGGACCCACCACCGGCCCCTCGGCTGGCAGGAGGGCACCCTGGGGAAGACAGGAACCCGGAACGTGGCAGAAGCATCATGAGCCCTACTCTCTGCAGAAGGTCGCTCGGCGAGCACGACAGAAACCAGCGGGCGACATTGACAAGACCGCACGCACTATCGTCTCGGTGTTGGCGAGGTGAGCAACAAGGAGACACGACAACACGCGTCGTCATCTCGGCACCGGCGAGGCACGCGGCATGAAGGACAACGAGGCGCCCAGCTGGCACCGACCACACAGTGTGTTTATTGTGTTCGTACCCGGGAACCGAGCCGGAGCACCTCGCGCCATCCTACCAAACAACTAGGGGGTGTGCGGCATCCCAGTGTCCGTGTTCGATACGCGACATCTGGCGCGCTAGGTAGGGGTGACGCCCGTGGAATACCCCGGGCTATCGGCCCGGCGCAGGACGGGTTGAACAAGCAGATGGCCTCAAAGAAGTCAAGCAACGCCCTTCGCCCGGCCGTCGTCAACGGCACCCCTGTTGCGCGCACCCTGGGCGGGATTTGGGGCCGGCCAGGGGCGGCCTCGCTCACCCGGAGGTCGGAAGACTCCTCAACACGGTCGTATAGGAGCCAGGAGAGATGCTCCGACACTACATGCAGCGGTTCCGACATGCCCTGGGATACCACCCAGACACGCCGTACGCCATCGTCATCCAGGCGTACCGACGGAACGTCCGTGACGTCCGCATGCTCGAGAAGCTCGGAAGCCGTGAGATCTACGACACCAAAGAGCTATTCGCGCTGGCGGACAAGTGCACCAGGATGGAAGAAGGGAGAAGGGCTCCCGATCTCGCGGCTGAGGCCGCAACAAGACCCCAAGCTACAGCGCGGAAGGAGAATCCGCGGATGAGGAGCCTCCAACAAACGCATCCCGCAGGGGTTGCCAACCTTGTCCCGGCCACCGAGCCGACGCCGGGACCCTGGTGCCCCGTTCACGAGGTTCACTCTCATGACGTGCGGGATTGTCACGGGGTGCGTAGCCTCGCTGAGTCTCGAAAGAAGCGACATGTTGATCGCGAAGCCAACATCACGTCTGGGGGCTGCTTCATCTGCGGCAAGCCCGGGCATCGCACTCGGGAGTGCCCAACTCGTCGCGCAAAGGAAAAGCGGGGCGAGGGGTGCCGGGGGAGCCGTGGACGCGGGCATGGCCCCTAGAGGCGCCTGGCCCAGGGGCAGAATAACTCCCAGAGCCTTGGCACCTTCAACGACGATGATGACAAAGAATACCCGGATGCCCGGGACACCGCGTGCCTCTACCGGAGCCCCTTGGTCCAGGCGCGCCCAGATACCTTCGGCCCGAGGAGTCACAGGTACAGGGCATGGGGATCAAGGACCAAGGTCCCAGGGAAACCTGTTGCGGTGGAGTGCGCAAGGGAAACACACCGTCGGAGGGAGCCGATGTTACCCTCAGCTATGGCACGGCCCCGAAAGTTGGCCGTAGGGATGTGAACATCAGTGAGGTAACCTTTGCGTTCGCCTACAAGCTCCAGATCGTGGCCATTCCGCGGCCGCTCGTCCTTCTATCTCGGAAGGCGAGCGCGGGAACCGGTCCTGTCCCGGGGGCCTGGGCGCACTAGTACAGAACGACACATCGGATACCCCTCTATGGAAACGGCACGAGTTAAGCGACGGAAAATCGAGCTTTCTGCGTGAAAAAAGTCGCCCGCGAGGGCTATCCTCCCGCGACCCGCGACACATCAGCAACGGTTGTGTTTTAAAACCGTGTGTGTTATATGTGCAACGGACATGTTTTTGTGTCTGTGTGCGATTATTTTCTCTGTTGTAACGGTTAATATGGGTGACTGTGTCCGATGGTTCCGTTCAGACCTAATGCTATGAGTGGAGTCGAGTTAGCGAACTGCGGAGATACCCCTAAGACTGAAAGATAGGGGCGGCGGGGGCGGAGGCAAGTCTAGATCTTACATCTGTGCTACGGGCATCAGGAGTCAGCGCATTGGTTGCCGGCGTCGAGAGGCAGCGCGTTGGTTATCGGCGTCGAGAGGCAGCTCAGGGAAACTTGGTCCCGGCTCCAGCTATTGGGGCAGTGGTATAACCCGAAAACCTACTACTTATTTTTTAATTATGTTGATTTAGGAGCGCAGAGTCTAAATCTTACATCTGTAGTTTGTCATTTTACTAGATGGATCATGATCGAGCTTGGATGTATGGTTGTCGCACAATTCCTGAATTCTCAGAAGGTGTGGTTGAATTCTTGGACAGGGCGTCGCAACACATGAATGAAAGTAAAGAAACGAATATGTTTTGTCCTTGTCCTGTCTGTAAGAATGAAGTCTTGTGGCAAAGAAGACATAAGATAGAAGAACACATAATTTTGAAGGGATTTATGGAATCGTACACATGTTGGTCAAAACACGGTGAACAACAACCAACAATGTTTGCCGACAACCATGATGATTTGAGCAACGATAATCATGAAGTGCATGCCAGGGATGGTTTGGGCAACGCTGATGATGATGTGCATCCAGATGCAACCAGTGCCGATGGTCCACAAAACACCTAGAAGAGATGATCAATGATTTGGAGGATAATATGGAAGGTAATTAATGATGAGATAAAGAATTTCCTCTGTCAGTCCTCGGACTCAAAGAAACCACTGTATCCGAAATGCAATCTCAGCAAGTTGGAGGTGACACTAGAATTGTTGAAATACAAGGCAGAGAGTAGTTTATCCGATGTGAGCTTCACAAAGCTGTTAAAACTTATCGCGTTATTACTTCCACGTGGAAGTGACTTGCCAGCGAACACATACCATGCCAAGAGGGTGTTCGCACATGAACATGTCACCCGTGTACCCTCAATGCCAAGCGCGATGCGCGGCAGCAAGCGCCGAGGGAGGCTCGCCGGAAGCGCGATACACAAGACAATCCGGCGGGCGCTTTTGTAGACCGGAAACCCCGCTCGCCCGGGAGGCACCCCGTCAGGGCTTGCGGCGGCTATGGGCTGCCCTAGGTCGACATGACCGCCCCTAGAGCCTCGCGGATTCACAGCCCTCCAATGTTGAAGAATGACGAAGAACGAGAAGAAAGATACAAGGGGAGAGGGATAAAAGTAGATGAACACAAAAAAGTAGTAAATGTGTTTGTTCGATTGGTATTGGATCAATCGGCCGTCACCCCTCATGTATATAAGAGGCGGCTGGACTTGCCGTGCAAGAAAAAGTTCTGGATTCACGTCTAAAACTCTAAACTGGGTCCAATTCGAATGGTCTGACCCGAACCTTCTAAAACTGTTCGGTCTGCACCTTGCGGGTCATTTTTGAGGTAGTAAACGACTCTGGATCGAAATCTTGTAGAAAGAGAAGTTGTTCGTCTTGAAAAAACGAAGAACTTTCGTGTGCGTTTTTCAATTTGACTTCATCTGGACCCTTTAAATGTAGTCGGAAGCAATTCGATTCGTTTTGAGCCTGTCCAAATTGCTCTCAGAGGGTGTCTATGGTAGGATGACCTGCCTATGCCGAGCGCCCCTGCCTGCTCGCCCGAGGATAGAACATGTCTATGGTTATGTGCCCACAGTATTTTAGCTCCACAAGTTGCATATGACCTTGGATTGAGATGATCCAAAAACCAAAATTGATTGTCTCATTGATACGCACAACTTTCGTTCACATTATATTTTCATTTGAGATCATCTTGGTGGCACCTCTTTGTAAGCTAAAATCGGTCGTCAACACATGCCCCCTGTTTTTTGGCAAAGCTAGTGTGCCACAAAATAACTTGCACCATTATTGTTCTAACACTCCATCGGTCATATGTTCTTAGGGTGATAATAATTTATCGGCCATATATCTTTGCCTCAAGAGCATACATAAACCATCCGCCAAAGCATGTTTAGCCGAAATAAGTAAATGAAACGATAAATCTGATTGTGAACTCCAAGAATTCCGGCTCTTAGATTAGTAATAATATTGCAACTAATCAAATGTATATTGACTTGGTAATACCCTTCCATGATGTAAAAGATTATGATGCATCCATGGATCGAAATAAGCCCATGGGGGGTAACCAATCATACCTCGTGGTGATCTCCATGATAAAGGCATTGATGGCATGGTTGAACAATTTGAACGATGTGCCAACCGAAGATTTTGACGTGGCAATGCAAACCTTCGGCTCAATTGCTTATTGGTTTCATTCTGCCCTTTCTTTATTCCTGTGGATTTTCTCGTAACAGAAGCTTGCACATCTTTCTTTTCTTTGCAACTATTCTTAGGAACCCATGCCATGTTCTTCTTTTTTAACTCTTCAGCACTGAGCCTTTGCAGTTTTCTCTCTTGCCAACTAGATAAACCGAGTGGGCATTGTAATTCATGTTTCCACTTTGGCAACTTATCTTTGATCTTGGGCACTTCCACGTTTGCACGTTCAATTTGGCACTTTGATCTTCAACAATTAATTGTTTTGTATCTTTGCCTTTCGTAGCCAAGGTCAATTTGACCGGCTCTTTGTTACTTGAAATTGAATCTAAAGTAGCACACTTGCGACCATCCTTTTTCACTATGTAAACTTGCTTGACCACCTCTCTCTTCTCCCATGAGCTCCGGACCGATTCTTTTTTATTGAAACGGTCTTTCACATGTGATTTTTTATCAAACGATGATCTTCTTGGAGCTGCACAATTAAGGTAAGATGATCTAGAATAAGATGGATAATGTATCCATGACGTTGGCATTGGCGGTCCAAAAGGAGGATATGCTGCATTGAACTTCTGTTTTTGCCAATACTGGTTGTCAGACTTACGCCTAGGGGGTGATCTTGATGCCTTTGCATTGTTTGGCCGATAAGCACTTTTTGTTGCACTCTCTTTTTGATATTTTTCCAATAACTCTTCAAAAGTAACTTCAGGTTTCTTACCCTTATGCTTATAGCGGCCTTTATCCTTTTGATTTTGCACGCATCGATCCTTAAATTTTCTTGTTGCCCCCCAGTGGTAGATGTCTTCACTGTAGCTTCATTGGAATGCCCCTGTATAATCTCCTTCCTTGATGACTTGATCCCACCGTCATCGTGTATCTTCTCTTGTTTGAATGAATCGGCTTGAGGTAGCCGATGCAATAGATTTTTGCCATTAAGACCAGTTGAAATAGATTGGTCATCTAGATGTGTCTCAACAAAATTCAGTCGTCCTTTATCAATGGCCGATTGTACTATTTGGTGAAACATGTTGCAACTCTCAAGACTATGCTCGAACGAATCATGCAACTTGCAATACGTTCGCCCTCGTATTGATGGCTCTACATGGTGATCAAGAATCATAATATAATCATTCTTAAGCAATATATCAAAAATATGATCACACATGCCCAAACTGATTATACACTTTTTATTATCTAGCCGTTCGCACTGTGAGAACGACTTTTAGTTAAGTAACCAAATGGTTCAGATTCATCACACCATCCGGCTGTACTTTGCGTTAATTTGCACAATTCCTTCGATGCTTTTGGATAAGCAATTTTACTAGCATCGGCTCTCTCCATAGATTTTAAGCTTGGCTTTATATTTTTGAAACCAAAATAGTTAGAACACAAATGTCTCACTTGAGACCAAATGTAAGCCAAGTATTGAATAAGAAAAGCTACCCATTTCGATATAGAGTTTAAATGAAACAACGGGGAAAGCCTTAGCTGTAATAGTTTGTTACTATCGGTCTTTCTAAATGGTATAATATGTTGACCGATAATTGATGTATCAATTTTATTACTAACAAATAAATTTCCTTTCTTGAATGGTCTTTCAAAGTTTCTTATAAAAATCTTGCTAATAGATGCATCAACAATATATTTTTGACCAAATCCGAAGCTAAGTAAATTATTGTCTGGATATACCTCTTCAAAGACGTTGGGAGAGCATGATGGTTGCATGACCTGAACAATACCTTGCCCCGCCTTTAGATGATTCTCCAACGCCTCAACTTCCTCTTTTGGATCTCGTGCCCCATTGCTTTGATGCTCAATGTTAACCGAACTTTGTCCGACTATACTTTCTAGCTCCTGATTTTTAAAAGTAACCGAACTTATTTCGGTCATCTTCTTTTTTTCTTGATGCACATAAATCTCCTTGGCACGGAATTTGTAGGGTAGCAGGTAAACTCCTTTACATCCAGAAAAATCAAGCATGGCTATTTTGCTAAGCTCGCCATGCTTATGTTCAACGAAGCTTGCTTCTTTTGATTCGATGGAATCGGCACATGAAGTTTTTGATTTGGATTTTCCAGTAACCGAATTAACCATACTTTCTGAATCATTCATATTTTATTCATGTATTCTATCACTTTGCAATGCTTCTTCTTCTTGCCTTAGCACAGCAAAGGTTTCAACTTGATTGTCACGTGGAAGAGTGGACTTGATAATATCTTTTAAGATCATTGCGTCAAATGCCTTTGAATCTTCCTCCTCCTGTTTTTTCCACAATGCCTCTCTTTCTTTAGCACGCTCTTTCTTGAGTGCTTCATACATTTGGCGATACTCGATCGGTAATTCCTCAAAAGTCGGCGTGGTGAATTCGTCAGTGCTATCATCATACGCTACAGCACTAGACGGGGGCATATGAGTTCCTGTTGAATTTCCACTTATTCGGCTATAACCATTGTGAAGGTGCGGAGCCGAATTATGAATATCACCAGTTTCATATGGTGCTGAAAAATTAGTAACAGGAGGTGTAGCATATGACGGTTGAGGGTAATTGGCCAAATAGCTAGTAGTAGCATGTCCAATTTCCCTATTCATCGGCACACTTTCAGGTGGACTCACGTATTGTGACTCAATTGCCGATGAATATAGAAATGAAACACTCTCTCGCATGCCATTGAAATTTCTAACATTGGGTGTTTCATATTGATTAACTGAACTCATCATGTTGTTCATCGGCATATGAGTTTGTGGGGTTACCGATGCATGAGAATTCGAATATACATGTTGCAAGTTGCTAAAATTATAATGAGCTGAAGCATAGAGATTATTTTGCATCGGCTTTTGCACATAGTATGAACTAGAGTTAGCCGATACAATACTCATATCAATGGATCTAGCAACATCAACATAAGAGTAATTTGAATCTACATAAGGGGATTGAGGATTCATGTTACCGATGTAGATTGTAGTTTCTTGATGATGCTCTCTTGGTAGCAACGCTAGTGGGTGCGCACACGAACACGAACACGTCGCCCGTGTACCCTCACACTAGTAGGAAAAGGCCTTTTAGTGGCGCACCAAAAAGCCTTTCTGTGGCGCATGGTGGGTGCGCCACTAAATCCTCGCCACAAAAATATTATTTCTGTGGCGCACGGCCCATGCGCCACAGAAAAGTGCAAGATTCTGTGGCGCACCCCCAAGTGCATGCGCCACAGAAATATTTCTGTGGCGCACCCCACTACCATGCACCACAAAAGTTTTTTTGAATTTCAAAAAAAAGGGCGGCCAGATCTAGATCTGGCCGCCGGAATTTTGCCGGAATTTCGAAATTTTGCCGGAATTTGGCCGGAGCTCGTCGGAGGCCGTGGTGCCCGTGGCCATGGCCGTAGGTGGCTTGGCCGGAGGTGGGTGGAGGAGTGGGTCGCCGGAGGTGGGTTGGTGGAGGATGGGGGTCACCGGAGATGGTGAAGGAGGAGAAGGATGTCGTCGGAGGAGGTCGCCGGGGTGGAGGAGGAGGTGGAGGTCACCGTCGCCGGAGGTGGAGGTGAAGGTCGCCGTCGTCGTCGCCGGAGGTGGAGGTGGTGGAGGAGGTCGTCGTCGCCGGAGGTGGTGGAGGAGGTCACCGTCGCCGGAGGTGGAGGTGAAGGTCGCCGTCGTCGTCGCCGGAGGTGGAGGTGGTGGAGGAGGTCATCGTCGCCGGAGGTGGTGGAGGAGGTCACCGTCGCCGGAGGTGGAGGAGGTCGCCGGGGTGGTGGAGAAGGACACCGGAGGTGAAGGTGGAGGAGGAGAGAAGAAGTGGAGGAGAGGAGAGGAGAAGTGGAGGAGAAGTGGAGGAGGGAGTAGAAGGGGAGATGAGAAGTGGAGGAGAGGAGAAGTGGAGGAGAAGTGGAGGAGAGAAGGAGAAAATAGAGGGAGAAGGAGGGCTTGGGCGGGATTCAAAATTCGAATCCCGCCCAACAATTCTGTGGCGCATCCCTAGTCATGCGCCACAGAATTGTCTTTTCCAATTTTTTTTATTTTTTTTGATTTTGTAGAAAAAAATCTTCTTTTTTAAATAACTTTTTACTCTTTTCGAATTTCCCGAATCTGAAATCGAGCTCCTTTTTTTCTCACGATTTTTTTGGTATATTAAACGCATTTTTTTCGACATCGTATGCAAAAGTTATGGCCGTTCAAACTTTTTTTTTTCTGTTTTTTGCAAAAAAGGTCAAAATTCATATTTCAAAATTTCTATACCAACTAGACACTAAAACGAAACTACATGTCAAAGGATTTTATTTTTTGAAATTTTTATCATTTTCTTTTCTTGTTTACAAAACTGAAAAGGCGATCCACGAGGGGGGGGGGGGGGGTAGGCATGCGTGAGAGGGGGAAAAAATTATGTGGCGCATGCGCCACAGAAATGTCACTTTCTGTGGCGCACCAGGCCATGTGCGCCACATAAAGTCACATTTCTGTGGCGCACATTCCCCATGCGCCACAGAAAGTCACATTCTGTGGCGCACATGGCAAGGTGCGCCACAGAAAGTGACATTTCTGTGGCGCATGTGGCCTGGTGCGCCACAGAATTTTTTTTTGTGCCGCATGGCTACTTGGTGCGCCACAAAAAGTGATCCACAGAAAGGCAGTTTCCTACTAGTGTCAACGCTGAGCGCGATGCGCGGCAGCACACGCCAAGGGAGGCTCGCCGGAAGAGCGATACACAAGACAATCCGGCGGGCGCTTTTGTAGACCCAAAACCCCGCTCGCCCGGGAGGGACCGCGTCTGGGCTCGCGGCGGCTATGGGCTTCCCTAGGTCGGCCTGACCGCCCCTAGAGCCTCGTGGATTTGCAGCCCTCCAATGTTGAAGAACGAGAAGAAAGATACAAGGGGAGAAGGATAAAAGTAGATGAACACGAAAAACTAGTAGATGTGTTTGTTCGATTAGTGTTGAATCAATCGGTCGTCACCCCTCATGTATATAAGAGGCGGCTGGACTTCCCGTGCATGAAAAAGGTTTGGATTCACGTCCAAAACCCTAAACTGGGTCCAATTCGGATGGTCTGACCCGAACCTTCTAAAACTGTTCGATCTGCACCTTGCGGGTAGTTTTTGAGGTAGTAATCGACTCCGGATCGAAATCTTGTAAAAATAGAAGTTGTCCGTCTTGAAAAAACAAAGAACTTTAATTCTGTGTGTTTTTTGCCATTTGACTTCATCTGGACCCTTTAAATTCAGTCGGAAGCAATTCGATTCGTTTTGAGCCTTTCCAAATTGCTCTCAGAGGGTGTCTATGGTAGGACGACCAGCCTACGCCCAGTGCCCCTGCCTGCTCGCACGAGGACAGATCATGTATATGGTTATGTGCCCACAGTATTTTAGCCCCACAAGTTGCATATGACCTCGGATTGAGATGATCCAAAAACTAAAATTGATTGTCTCGTTGATACGCACAACTTTCGTTCACATTATATTTTCATCTGAGATCATATTGGTGGCACCTCTTTTTAAGACAAAATCGGTCGTCAACAGAGGGTGATCTGCTCGATCCCAGCCAAGTACGTGAAGATACACGCTTGTAAGAATGATTGTATTCTGTACCAGGGAAAAATGAAAATATTCGGCATTGTCCCATATGTAACTTTCCTCGTTACAAACGCAACCTAGCAAAAGACAAAGACAAGGGCAAGGATGAGGTCACGACGGGAGTCCCTTACACGGTTGTGTGGTATTTACCAATATTACCCAGATTGAAGCGTATGTATGCAGACCCAATGCAGTCAGACCTGATGCGTTGGCATGCCGATAAAAGGAAAACAGATGGACTGCTGAGACACCCAGCTGATGGACCACAATGGAGGTTTATCGATTATCAGTTCCCACTCTTTGTCAGTGACCCCAGAAATGTAAGGCCGGTTTGCACTTAGTACAGATGGAATGAATCCTTTTGGCAGCATGAGCAGCAGACATAGCACTTGGCAAGTTCTTTTAGCAATGTATAACCTTCCTCATTGGTTGTCCATGAAGAAGAGGTATATCATGATGTCGATGCTTATTCAAGGACCAAAGCAGCCTGGGAATGACATTGATGTTTACTTGTCAAAGAACTACAAGTAATGTTGGATGGGGCAATAATGTATGATGCGTTCAAGAGAGAAGAGTTTGATCTCAGAGCAATGTTGTTTCTGACCATTCAAGATTATCCGGCACTTGTGAACTTGTCAGGGCGGAATTTGAAGGGAGCCTTTGCATGTGTCACTTGCAAAGGGAGAACGGAAAGTGTTTGGCTGCCGAATTCAAGGAAGACAGTGTACATGCGCCACCGAAGGTTTTTGGCAAGGAATCACCCGTACCGTAAATTGAAGGCACCGTTTGATAATACGATTGAGACCGGTGCCACGCCACTACCATTTTCAGGAGCGGATGTCGATAAACATACGAAGGATGTGCATACTATTTTTTGGTAAGGGAAAGAAATCCCAACCTCATGAGAAGGTAGAGTGGAAGAAAAGATATGTTTTCTGGGCATTGAAGTATTGGGCATATCTGGACGTTCAACATTGCATCAATGTCATTGCATGTCAAGAAAAACGTAACTGATAACGTTCTTGGATGTCTAATGAATAACAAGGATAAAAAAGTATGGTATGAATTCACGGTTGGATATTCTTGCATTGAAATATAAAAAGAAAAAGTTGAAGCCACAAGAGAAGCCTAATGGGTAGTGGTACCTCCCACCTGCTTGCTACCAGTTATCGAAGGAAGAGTTGAAGGAGTTCTTGCAATTCTTGTATGATATGAAAGTTTCGTCCGCGTACTGCGCAAACATCAGGACTCTTGTGTCGTTTGAAGAAAAGAAACTGATGGGGATGAAGTCACATGACTACCATGTGATGATGACACAGATGCTCCCTGTGGCAATTACAAATATGTTGCCTAAAAATGTTCGAGAGGCTCTCATGAGGTTATGTGATTTTTTCAATACTATATACCAGAAGGTAATAGATCCATTAAAATTAGATAGACTGCAAGAAGATGTTGTGAAGACTGTCTGCCAGCTGGAGATGTTCTTTCCCCCGTCTTTTTTCGACGTAATGGTCCATCTAATTGTACACATTGTTTATGAGATACATCAATGTGGTCCAGTGTATCTGCGCAGTATATATCTGTTCGAGCGCTTCATGGGTATACTCAAACACTACGTCCCGAGGCAAGTATCGCAGAAGGATATCTCTCAGAGGAGGTGGTTGAGTGTTTCATCAGCTATATGAATGACCACCGACCTATCGGGGTGCCTCTGTCTGGGCATGAGGGGAGGCTAGATGGAAAAGGGTTAATGAGAGATAAATCATGTTGGCCAGAGTGTGATTTATTTGAGAAAACACATTTGTACGTATTGCAGAACCTTGCAGTCGTTACACCATATGTGCACGCTCACAAGAATCTACTTAGAATTGAGCTAGGAGGCCGAGGCTTGACAGAGAATCAGAAGGAAAGCACAAGTCTTGAAACTGCACAACGAGAGATTCGTTGAATAGCTGATGAAGAATTGTGTCAGAGAAGATGAGACAACAAGACCATTTATCAGAATAGCTCTATTAAAGTGGAAGCGGAAGATCCGAATGGGAGGAGATTCGTACTATGGAGTAAACAGCTGCACGGGTACCAAGTTCCAGCTACCCGATGGTCTTTGGCACATGCAGTCTCCAGGAACTTTTCACTCTTACTAACCCACTCCTCGGACATCTGACTCGCATCGGGCCTCGAAAGGGGTAGCTCCAAGGACTTTTCTCCTTGGTTGTGTTAAGGTGGGCCATAGGAACATCTGGAACCCAATTTGGGCCCATGTTATCACATGATTTCATCCGTTGCACCCGAAATGGGAGTTTCCACTTAGAAGAGCAGAACCTTCAATAGTAGTGAAAAGGTTACCCCTGACGTACTAAACTTAGCAACCACTGACGGGCGGCTGGTACCTGAGGGGTTGTGGCACCCCGCCCTGGCACATATTGCCAGAGAGGTGGTCGCCCCGTGCGCCAGCCCAAGATATCTGGCCGCACGTTACGACAATGCAACATAGTGGAAATCATTACACAATCAGGCACATAGTGCTACAAAAGGTTTACAAGGCCATCGTGGCATGACCGAATATCAAGCCAAGCATGGCCCAACTCCGAGTTTTAACTGGCAGCGAAAGTCATAAATGAGGCAACGGCTTGGAGCGGCTCCACTCCACAGGTATCTAGCTGGACTACTGATCCTAGCATGCTCTTGCTCCATCTTCTTGCTATGGTAGAAGATGGTCTCCCCCAAGTCTGGCCACATGAAAAGCCAGTTTGAGTACAATGACGTGCTCGCAAGAAAATAACCACACGTTGTGAGCAGTCAGGCAATCATACCACAAGATATCCATCGAAATAACATTCTACCACATGGCAACAGTCTACTCTAGTTTAACTAGCATCATGGCATGAAGGTAACATGGCATAGCAAACAATTCATGGCATGATCAATTAACAGGGGTATCGCGAGTACGGAGTCCAAGCCAGGTGGGGTTGGATCGTATACCAGCAATCACACAAAGGGCTTACCTGTGGCGGGTGAGCAGGTGTACCATTTGGTACCAAGTAACATAATAATATCTGCCATCACTGCTAGGCCCACTAGCCTTATCACATCTGTCATTACTGCTAGGCCCACTGACCTTATCACATCTCTGTAGGCATGCACAGTGATATTGGCTAGCCCCCACTGAGGCGTCCAACTATCACTATGCCACCCCAACTCATAACAACCCAAGGATTAAATTCAAAGCAATGAAAAAACTTAAACCCATTTTGCTTCATAGATATATAATTTCATTTCAATTTAGGTTCCTTCATACACAAATTAATTAAAAACTCCAAACAAATATAAATAAAAAATAAAAAATGCTAATGTTTACCATCAAAAGAACAAACTCCATGTGAAACGGTAGTGCATGCTTGGTTTTCCATAATTTATTTTCTTAATAACATACACCAAGGAGTGTTAAGTTGCGAATCCCGATGACGTGTTTTAAATTTAGTTGTGGCAAAGGCTTTTTTTGTTTTCGTCTCATTCCGTATTATATTGTTTTCCCGTTTCAATAAAATCATATCATTGCTACAATATAAGTGAAGACATTGTTATGGTAAAATAAGTAATTATTCTACTTAACTGGTGGAGTAGATCGAGTCATTCTGAAATGCAAAAGGCTATTTTTTCTTAATCATTCATTTGATGTCGAGGTTGATGCTATGCATGTGGTTACACAAGTAATTATTCTACTTTACTAGAGGAGTAGATCGAGTCATTTTGAAAATAAAAGGACATGTTTTCTTAACTGTTCCTCTGATGTGGATGTTGGCACTATCGATGTGGTTACGCAAGCAAAAAAGAAATTAGTTAGTTCTTGTGAAACTGTAGTGTCGCTGGATTCAAAAATAGCAAATGAGAAACACTGCAGTAATTATTAGTTGAAAATATTGCGTTGCCAATTGAATGGAATAAACCTGAGAAATGATATGGCATTGATGTTCCTATTTGTTCAGTTAATTCCAAAAAAACCACCACAATTGCGCGCGAAATTCGTAAATCCACCTGTCCCCATTAATTCCTCAAAAATCCACCACAATTGCGCCGATTCGTTCTAAATAGCAATGATTCTTCTGTTTAGCCGCGTTAACGAGTTTTCTGACAGCGGGACCAACTGTCAGGACATGTGGTTATGCAAGTAAGTATCTTTTCAAAATTAGTTCTTATGATATTGTAGTTTCACTGGACGTAAAATAGAAAATGAAAAACATTCTATTTTCTAAGGAGAAATATCTTTGGTCTGTGCATCGGTGATGCATGCAACCTTTGCATTGCAAAGTTTTCAATATGTTACGTTGAACATTTTAAAATACCGTGGAAGGACTAAGAGAGCAACAACAAAGATTACATGTATAACTTGCACATCACTAGTCCTTGCTTTGAAGGATAACACATCAATATAAGAAATGCAACCCTTCGGTAACTAGTAACTACTCTCTCCGTTCTAAAATACTTGACATAGATTTTTCTAAATACGGATGTATTTAGAAATGTTTTATTGTGTAGGTACATGTATATTTAAATAAAGTTGTGTCAAGTATCAAGTATTTTGAAATGGAGGGGATAAATAATAAACAAGCTAGGCAACCTAATCTACCAGTTCGATTACAGTTGTTGTGATGGCCCTTTCGTGCCCCGCTCAGCCGAGCTGTCTCTGCATGTTCTCCGACACGGCATGCACCACTATTATTGGCGAATCACTTGTTTTCCCTTCGAGCTTTTTGAGCCCATCCAATCAGTTAGGTCAGACACCAAAGGGCATACGACGATACGTACATAACACACACGGATGGACCAAGGTCTCGTGCTAAGCCAGGCCAAACTCATATTGGCGCCCTCGCAAAAGATGGCGCTGCATATGCATGCATGATTGCATATACGGACTGTCAGGTGCATGTTTTGTATCCAACTAGTTAGGTCAGACACCAAAGGACAAACGTACATAACACACACGGATGGACCAAGGTCTCGTGCTAAGCCAGGCCAAACTCATATTGGCGCCCTCGCAAAAGATGGCGCTGCATATGCATGCATGATTGCATATACGGACTGTCAGGTGCATGTTTTGTATCCAACTAGTTAGGTCAGACACCAAAGGACAAACGTACATAACACACACGGATGGACCAAGGTCTCGTGCTGAGCCAGGCCAAACTCATATTGGCGCCCTCGCAAAAGATGCCGCTGCCGCTGCATATGCATGCATGACTGCATATACGGACTGTCTGGTGCATGCTCTAGCTAGGATACAACAGTGTTTTGCTTCGTACCATCGTTTTCTTGCCGGCTTCGCACGTAGGATGAGTTGTCCTTTCACGTGCGGTGTATATATGTATATGTAGCTAGATCTTGTGCTCAGCTTGCAGGTCGGAGTATATGCGATTCCTATGGTGAACACACTATCATGTAGTGCAAATAATACCGTCGCAAGGAGAGACAGATCCAGGGTTCATGTTAGGGCCGGGGCCATGTAGTCTGCTTTATCTTGCGGTGCTTCAGATTCCAGGCTCCTTGGAACTGGGATTTATAAAAAAATCAAATAAAAAAATATAGATACAAGTTTACTTGACCCGCTAATGCATCCAACAAAACCGAGACACGATCGATATCCACACAATACATTCCGAAATCCTGACCGCCACATAAAAAACCAAAGCAATCGTTTAAAAAAAAATCGTTTTAAAAAACCCGAACCAAAACCAATTGGAAATATTCAGTACCTTAGACCAGTAAACCATTCCACATGCTGATGTTTGTCAGCATCGAAACCGTTCGAGATAGGTCGCACATAATTGCAGAAGATCTTTGTCGGGTTCCTGCAGAAAAGTATGTAGCCGGACTAGCTATGGACCTGTGGGATTCGAGGCTGGACATGCCGCAACAACCTTGTCCTGCTCAAACAGCGACAACAACGGTTGGCGACGAGCAGTGAAAAGTAGCGTTTTCTACTGGAAAGATTGACGGACTCGAGGCCCCCGCTGTAGAAGCGGTCTAGCAAGGATAAGGCGTGAGAATTTCAGATCAGATGCAAAGTGTGTGTGGATGTGAGGACGCTGTTAATGCGTTGTTGTAGCCCTGGCCATGTGCTCAACTTGACGGCACATACTGTCCGGCCAACCCACGCAGAAACGAAACGGCTTCGTTTTGTACTGCTGTGCTCCACTGCCAGGCACAGTTGTTTCCCTCTCTTTATTTAACCAAAACAAAAAATTGTCATTTTTATTAATTTTGCAATTATACCACTGCACTTAGAAGAGAAGAGTGACACCAACGATATTTTGTCGTGGCTTCGCCCCCTGGTTGCGAGGTACACATATCATGCTGGCATTCAAAATCCTATTCAATAGATATGCACGTTTTCGTACATGCTCGGTAGTCTAGGTTGCTTGGTGTTAGGTCTGGCTTCTCCCGGTGTTCATGCTCGACTTGGAGTTGGGGGCGCTCGCTCCCCTCTCGTTTGTCGTTTCTTTTTGACTTGCTTTGTAAGAGGATTTCCTCACCACTATGTATCAGTTCGACCGGTTGTTGCTTTATTTATAAAGCAGGGCGTAAGCCTGTTTCGTGGTGGATATGCACGTTTTTTTAAGAGGAGCTTTGCTAGATTAAATATCAAAGCAATGAGGAAAACTTATACCCATTTTTGCTGCTTGGATAAATAGTTTCATTTGAATTTTAGTTTCTTTCATGCACAAATCCTTGTACATTTGCAATAACAAAACTCCAAAAATATAAATATACGTAACTCAATGCTAATATTTTCCGGCGAAATTTAATAAAAAACCCTAGAAACGGGAATGCATGTCTTGTTTTCCATTATCTTCCCGATAATAATATTTGCTCTTTATCAAAAAAATGTCTTGTTCTCCATAGTTTTATATCTTCATAACATACATCGAGGAGTGTGAGTTGTGATCCTGATAAGTTACTGTAGATTTTGGTTATTCCGAAGGTTCTTTCTTTATTCGTGTTCCATTCCATGTTGTATTGTTTCTGTGTTTTTAGTGGAATCATATAATTGCTACAACATAAGGGACGACAATGTTAGGGTAAAATGTAATTATTCTACTTAACTAGAGGAGTAGATTGGGTCATTAGGAAATTCAAAAAGGCTATTTTTTGCTTAATCATTCCTTTGATGTCGAGGTTGGTATTATCCATGTGGTTATACAAGTAAGTATCTTTTCAGTTAGTTCTTATGATATTGCGGTTTCACTGGACGTAAAAATAGCAAATGAAAAACATTCTAGTTTCTAAGGAGAAATATCTTTGGTCTGTGCATCGATTGATGCATGCAACCTTTTTATTGCAAAGTCTTCAATATGTTACATTGAGCATTTGAAAATATCATAGAAGGACTAAGACAGCAACAACAACAACAAATATTACAAGTATCACTTGCGCATCGCTATTCCTTGCTTTGAAGGATAAATCATCAGTATAAAAATGTAGCCCTTCAGTAACTAGGGAGTACTAACTAAAATATACACAAGCTAGGGAACCTAATCTACCAGTTCAATTACAGTTGTTGTGATGGACCTTTCGTGCCCCTCGCAGCCGAGCTGTCCCAGCATGTTCTCCGACACGGCGTCACCATTATTGGCGCGAATCACTTGTTTTCCGTTGGAGCTTTTTGAGCCCATCCAACCAGTTAGGTCAGCCACCAAAGGACATACGTACATAACACACACGGATCGACCAAGGTCTCGTGCTGAGCCAGGCCAAACTCATGTTGGCGCCCTCGCAAAATATGGCGTTGCATGACATACGGACGACGTCGGGTGCTCTAGCAGGATACAACAGTGTTTTGTATCGTACTATCCCGTGATCAAGCAATAAGGGAGATACTCTTTTGCAGGGTAGATCTTGTGTTCAGCTTGCTAGCAGCAGTACATCGAATCTCATGATGGGCCCAATTTCACGTAGTGCAAATAATACAGTACGTCGCAAAGAGAGACAGGTCCAGGGTCCAGTGCAAATAATACAGTCTCTTGTATCTTGCGGTGGTGCAGATTCCGGGCTCCTTGGAGCCGGAATTTTCAAAAGAAAAAATATATAGTTTGAAGTTACGGAGAATGTTCAAATAAATTCTACATATAAATTCAAATGTGCTCCAAAATACCTTGAAATAATTAAAAAATATTTATTTATGCTCTACTATCAAAACTATGGATCTACAATACCAAGTACTAGTAATCTATTGCAAATCCACATATTTTTATTTTTTGCATAGCCACAAATATGCATATGTTTCATTCAATTTTTGTATGCTTTTAGTGAGCCCCCTAGATGTCCTTGTGAAAATTCTCTTGGAATCGTTGATACTCCAAAAGTATTTCTGAGAAATAATAAAAACAGGCTCGAAGGAGCCCCGGATCTACTTTGGTTTTCCACCTTGTCACTATTTGATACTATGAATATGATAAAGCCGTTGACAATTAATACAATATGCTATATTTGTTCTAAAGTATAAGATGTTGGATTTTTTTTTTTGAAGTTGCCAATACAAGTTTTGACTGCAAATTTAACTCGCTCTATGCCCGGAAAGTTAGTAAAAGGACACACACCATACATGTTTTTGTTATAAATATACAATTGTAAAATGCATAATATGTCATGATGAGCATTGAGAAGTTCACAAGTTTACCATTGATAAGGACTCAGCGACACCATCGTATGACAAGGTAAATCACATTTACCACTACAAAGTCATTTTTCTGAAAAATTCCAAGCTCAATTTAAGTTTTACAAAATTCATGTAATATTCACATACATATGTACATGTAGGAAATGGAACACATTAGGCACCATGTGTTAGTTTCGTGGTATGTTAGGAAAGAAAACAATAAGCACGGGTTCTGCCCATTGCAGAGGCTTGGGCTTTATAACCATTTCGGAAAAAAAAAACATGGGTTCTGCCTTGTCATGATCTTGACACCTTTATTACGCCAAGTTTAAATAAGAACCAGCATAAAAGCGTTACAAAAGATAGTCAAAATGCCAGAGCACACAATTACAATGAGATATACATCATAGCGTCTCGTGGTGAATGCACGCAGTAGATGTGTCAGAAATCCTTTTGGTGAGCAAATTTTAGAAGACAACGGCAATCATCTGACCTGAAAGCGCGAAATTTGACCGATATGTAACACAAAAATATGTGATTGGGATAGAAGCTTACACGAAGGTTACGTGGTGCGCGCCGCATGTGTTTTGTTCCAATGGGGCCATGTTCACCATCAGCATAACCTTCGTGGAAGCCACGGCATTCGAACATGGCACTGTCGTCCATATCGAATAGATACAAGTTTACTTGACCCGCTAATGCATCCAACAAAACCGAGAAACGAACTATATCCACACAAAAACTTCTGAAAGCACGGTTACCACAAAAGAACCGAACGAATCCCAATTGGAAAAATTGAGAACCTTAGAACAGTAAAACCTTCCACATGCTGATGTTTGTCATCGTCGAAACCGCTCCAGATAGCTCGCACATCATTGCAGAATATCTCTGTGGGGTACCTGTAGAAAAGTATATAGCCGGACAAGCGATGGACCTGTGGGATTCGAGGCTGGACGTGCCGCAACAACCTTGTCCAGCTCAAACAGAGACAGCGGCCGTTGGCGAGGAGCGGTGAAAAGTATCAGTTCTACTGGAAAGGTTGACTGACCCCGGGTGTTTGCTGCAGACGAGGTTAAGCTAAGATAAGCCTTGAGGAATTCAGATGAGGTGCAAGTGTGTGGATGTAAGCATGCTGTAAATGTGTTTTTAAACCCCTGGGCCACGAGGCAGCTGAGCATCCAACTCGCAGCTCACATACCACCACCCGGCATCCACGCAGAAACGTACGGCTCCGGTATTGTACTACCCGGCCAAGCGGAGGTGCGGCATTCTCTCTCCTTAATCATGTCTTCTGGCTTGTGTACTTCTTGCTGTCAGACTTGTGGGCAACTGTTACCGTTTGCAAAAGCTGCTCCGTTACGCTTGAAATAAAACTAACTGCCACTCTAAGATGCTATCGGTTAACAACACACGCATTCACGTGTATTTTAGGCGATCTCGATAGGACAGTAAACTGTGCATAGCTTGTTACCGCATTAGCCTAAGTACACCCGCTACTACGCATGTTCATGACATGCCATCAATTAAGTTTATCATTTACATTTTGCAGGTGACGGCTGCCTTATGATGCGTTCTGTCAAGCAACCGGCGAAACTCGCCATGTTTTTGCTGTTGGCACTGCTGCTGCTCTGTAATGGAGTTGGCAACGTCCATGGTAAAACGATCCACGAGAACAGCGTCGATCTGCACGCGCTGCTCGACTTCAAGCAGGGCCTTGAGCAACTGGAGCACCAACACCCACTTCTGTCGATGGAATGGTGTCAACTGCACCACGACACCACCGTTTCGCGTCTCGAAGCTTACCCTCGCCGGCCAAAACTTACAAGGGCAAATCACCCCATCTCTTGGAAACCTGACATTCCTTAAAACCCTTGACCTCTCCAATAATAGCTTTGTTGGCTTCTTACCTAACCTTGGTCATCTCCAACAACTGCAGACACTTTATCTGTACAACAACCATTTAAGTGGAACAATTCCTGATTCACTTACCAATTGTTCCAGCTTAGCCAACTTAGATCTCTCAGTAAACTCGCTAGTTGGTGTAATTCCACCAGAATTAGACCTCCTTTCACAGCTTCTCTACTTGAACCTCTCTGTAAACTCCCTAGTGGGTCAAATACCTCCGAAAGTGGGCTTTCTTTCAAATTTGGACTTCTTAGATCTCCGTGCCAACTCGCTAGTGGGTCAAATTCCTCCGAAACTAGAAATCCTTTCAAATCTGATTTACTTGGATCTCTCTCAAAATATTCTAGCGGGTCGAATTCCTCCAGTATTAGGTTTTCTTCCAAAGCTAGAATATATCTATCTTAGTTCAAATCAACTCGAGGGGAGCATTTCAAATGAGCTTGGGCAATTGACAGTATTAAAAGAGTTGCTCCTGAGCAACAATAAGCTTTCAGGTGAATTCCCACATGCCATCTTGAATATTTCTTCTCTCCAATATCTAGGCTTGGATTTTAATAAGCTAGGCAAGGCATTGCCACCTAAGATTGGCGAACTTCTGCCTAATCTCATACAAATAACCTTGGGTGGCAACAGGTTTGATGGTCACATCCCAGCTTCCCTAGGAAATGCTTCAGGTCTAGAATTGATAGATTTTTCAAATAACAGTTTCACCGGGCAAATTCCTACTTCTTTTGGAAAGCTTTCAAATCTGACTATTCTGAACCTTGAGTATAACCAGCTTGAAACAAGAGACAACAGAGACTGGGAATTTTTAAATGCATTAACAAACTGTCGTTCTCTAAATATACTATCACTCTCTTACAATCAGCTGCAGGGATCTATTCCGCAGTCCGTTGGTAACCTGTCCCCCAGCCTTGAACAACTGCTCATGGCTGGAAACAGCTTATCGGGACAAGTACCCCAGAGCATAGGAAAACTTAGCGCCTTAACTAGACTAGCATTAGGTGGAAATTTAAGTGGTACAATTGAAAGATGGATTGGAAACTTAAAACTCCTTCGATTAATAATTCTCCGGTCAAACTGCTTCACCGGCACAATATCATCCACTATTGGCAATCTTGCTCACTTGACATATCTGGATATGAGTGAAAATGAATTCCAGGGCATTATACCAGCCAGCTTAGGAAACCTTCCACTCTTACGGTTAGACCTTAGCTATAACAATCTCCAAGGGTATATACCACCGAACTTTGGAAACCTCCAAGAACTCATATTATTGAATCTTAGCCACAACAATCTCCAAGGTGACATACTTCAGATTAGTGACCTTAAGCAACTCACAATTTTGGATCTTTCCTCAAATAAGCTTACAGGGGGGATTCCTAATTCTTTGGGTCAATGCTTTGACCTAGTGACTCTGCAAATGGACCAAAACTTTCTGACTGGAAACATCCCAATAAGTTTTGGCAATCTGTCGTTGCTGACCATGCTAAATCTTTCACACAACAACTTGTCAGGCACCATCCCATCAGCTCTAAACAGACTAGAGTCCCTGGACAATCTTGACCTTTCATATAATCATCTTCAAGGAGAAATACCAGGAAATGGAGTACTTGGAAATGCTACAGCTGTTTCACTTGAGGGAAATTGGGGCCTCTGCGGAGGTGCAATGGATCTCCACATGCCCCCTTGTCATGCTGTTTCTCGGAGATCAAAGTCAGAGTACTATTTAGTCAGAGCATTGATTCCATTATTTGGCTTCATGTCACTCGTAATGCTAACTTATGTTATAATCACTGGGAAGAAAACATCACGAAGAACAAACTTATATTTGCTTTCTTTTGGTAAGAAATTCCCAAGAGTTTCTTACAAGGATCTAAATCGAGCTACAGGAAACTTCTCAGAGGCAAACCTCCTCGGAAGAGGAAGCTATGGTTCAGTGTACAGAGGAAAGTTAACTCAAGCTAAAATAGAAGTGGCCGTTAAGGTTTTTGACCTTGACATGAAATGTGCAGACAAAAGTTTTGTAACGGAATGCGATGTTTTGAGAAACATTCGACATCGGAACCTTCTACCCATCCTAACAGCATGTTCGACCATCGACAATAATGGTGATGCTTTCAAAGCTCTAATTTACGAATTCATGCCTAACGGGAACTTGGACACATGGTTGCATTGCAAATCTGTTGGTGGTTCTTCAAAATGTTTGAGCTTAGCTCAAAGAGCAAGCATAGCTGTTGGTATAGCCGATGCATTGGCTTATTTACACCACGACTGTGAAAGGCAGATTGTACATTGTGATTTGAAGCCAACAAATATCCTTCTTGATGATGATATGAATGCTTATTTGGGAGACTTCGGCATTGCGAGTCTCGTTGGACATTCAAGTTCAAATACCTCAGTCGGACTGAAGGGAACGATAGGGTACATAGCTCCTGGTATGCTAATTCCCACACTCCCTTTCTTGCATGACCTGTTATTTACAAAATAAACTTTGCACTGTACTAACTATTGCAATTTTATCTCTTGGAAGAGTATGCTCAAAGTGGCCTGGCGTCCATCAGCGGTGATGTTTACAGTTTTGGAATAGTACTCCTAGAGATGCTGGTTGGTAAAAGACCGACAGATCCTATGTTTGAGAATGAACTCAACTTGGTAAACTTTGTGGAGACGAACTATCCAAATCAGATACTACATATCATTGATGCTCGTCTCCTGGGAGAATGCGAGTGCTCTACCCAAGCAAACATTACAATGGAAAATGTGGTCTATGGATGCTTGTTATCACTCATGCAAGTCGCTCTCTCTTGTACGCGCCTGATCCCAAGGGAACGAATGAACATAAGACAAGTAACCACTAAGTTGCATTCAATCAGAACATCATACATTAGAGCGACAAAACGAGAGCAAGTCATGCTTCACTAGAGTTGTTTTCAATGGGTCATGATCTGATGTTATACCAGGTTAAGTTTGTCCTTCATGTTTGCAGTAGGCATAAATAGTACTAGAAGATAATAAAATCACACCACCGTCATAAAAAAGGAAAAGAGCTGGTGCTCGAGTCGGACTGGGTTACGCAACCTATGGGCTTTTGAAGTTGGTTCGAGCTTCGGCCTCAAGTGCTTGGGCTTTTAATGTGGACAGTTGATGGACTTTAAAAGCATTAGACATCTCAAAAAAAAAGTAACGCAGCAATCGACCGATACTCGAGCCTCTTTCACGAGTGCAACTAGTCCTTTACCACGTGGTGGACTTCTGGAACCTGGAACCGGTCAAGTGGACAAAAACCAATTTCCATCGGCAGTCGAACCGAGTGCCATACGCAGCCCCGCGACCCACACGCGTACAGGTCAAAGCAGGCGAAGCCCCGCATGCGACCGGATGTACAGGACCAGGCCCCGCGCAATCGGATGTACAACACTTTCCATGTACGCGCGCAAGCAGGAAGCGTGATCGTTGGGCGTACAGGAGTTAGTAGCTGGTAGGCGGTAGCGCACACGCAAGGAACACAGAATCCAAAAAAACGAGATGTACAAGCTATACGGAATTGAGTGTACACAATATGTACACCACGGGTACACCACTAGATATACATTTACGCTGCTACTGGATATACACGTTGCTAATGCTGCAAGATGTACACCACACTGCTACTGAATGTACGGAAACGTATCGCCTGGAAATGGACCACATCCTGCAAATCTGAAAATTTGCTTCCGTGTCGTCGGATTAGCTAGGAACGGGCAGATCTTGTGGTCTGCTTCCACCACCATATAATTTCTAGAAACCCCCCTATGCATCTGTTTGCTGCCTCTTCCATCCCTATCTCCTTAGGATGATACAGCAGTACACCAAATCTCCTTCTTCTCCAATCACTCAGATCCCCATTACCGTCTGAGATTGAGCGGGCGAGCACCATGGCTATGGTGCTCCAGCCTGCCTAGTCCAGCACACCACTGTCGCACCAGCTAGCTCCGATCTGGGTCGCAGCTCGTAGCCTCATTTCTCTGCCTCCGTGCGCCGATCTGGGTCGCAGCTCGTAGCCTCATTTCTCTGCCTCCGTGCGCCGATCTGGGTCGCAGCTCGTAGCCTCATTTCTCTGCCTCCGTGCGCCATTAGGTTCTTGCTCAACGCTGTTTGAAGCCTCGTTCCTGTGTCGCCGGAGCGCACTTGGTCCACGCCGTCGCCTCCTACCTATATGCGCCCAACTTAGGAAATAGCGTCGTCCATCTCGTCGAGCACCAAGACTCTCCGCTCGATTTGCAAGTTGTAGGCGTGGAGCATCGAAATCTAGGATTTTTTTTTCAGTTCGTACTCCTGACAATGGTTTCGGAAGTGTAAAGCACATGTGCTGGAGACATGGTGCTTTATTTATGCCTTTTAACTTATGGGTTGAAGATTTATGCACTTTGTAAATTCTTAGATTCCTGTGCATTACTCTGTACGGATTAGCTTCAGTTCTACACTGGTACAATTACTAGTCAGTGTGAGCCAAGAACACTGATGCTAACTTTAACTTACATATTATAAATGAAGCAAATCATTTTAGTATATTGTGGAAAATGTCACAGGAAGTGGTACAGAACATATCAGCCTATACAATCAAATTTCTCAGAACAGCAAACATGTAAGTGGCACAGCCGCACCGGAAGGACTGGTGAAGGTACAGGAACGGAAGGCAACTGTGGGGACCCCGGACTAGCTGTCCGAAATACCCTTGTGCCTACATATCAGCGATCCCATGATCAGTGCGTCGCTGAAGCACAATTAAACTGGTAACCAAAGAACATCCATACATACCGAATTTATTTACTTACTTGATTGAAGTGATCAACTTCATCAGGTACTTGCAGCGGAAATCACCAATCAACGTGGAGCCCAAGTCATTTGCCATAACCCTACAGGCAGCAACTGACTGGGAAGCGCCCTAGTTCGCATTGACGTCATCGAAGCCGTCTTCCTTAATCTGCTCTTCTCTAGAATCTGGCTAAGACAATAGCCAGGGACGAAACCAATATGAGTACATTTGATTGTACTCGCAAACTACCCCAACTTGAGTATGCACTGTTTTAGTTTTATTTTTATTTCAAAGACTTTTATTATTGAAAAACATCTTTATATCTTTATTGAAAAACATCTCTATATATATTTATTTAAAAAGGTAAGAAGAAGTTTATAACTATCCTTTAAGAAATCATCATTTTAGCTGCTCCTCCTAAACTCCTCCTTTATCCGACCATAACCCAATCATGGTTCCAATCACATCACAACCTCGTACCAACTCATTTGGTACAGGTATGAAACATCCTCTCCACATCAATTTCCTCAACACAGTCCAGAGTTTGCAAAACTTTGCACATGGCCTTAGTAGTTCTTCCCAACTGTCCATATCCGAGGACTCGGCTATTCGAATAGTTTTACCCTCTGCAGAGGTAGCACGCTTTTCCCACACCATCCGGTCACTCATCGTGTCAGCCACGTCCCGCCATACCAGGGGTATGCGAAGTTGAGTTCCGGCCGTAGCCTGTCCTTTGCTCATGCTAGTATAGGACCCTGCCTCTACGACACTTTCCATCGACACTTAAATCCTCAGAAACTAAGTGTGAGGACTCGTAGTTCTGTCCGGCGGACCCAAGGGAGCCCTTCAATCCTCTTTCTCCAATACACTCATACCGGCTTCCGGTAGACTTCACTTAAGAGGACCCAGGTCAGGGGGTAGGTCCTCAGACCATCCCCTCATGGAACGAGGTTATCCTCGTTATTGAGGCATCCAGTACTAACACGAGCAAATTATATGACTACGCCCTTGCCCATATGTGGGTAAATGTGGTCGCACAGATTTTCGGCTGGGGGTAAGTACAAGGACACAATGTGCATTTTTCATAACATCCCATTCACTTCTCACTTCAATACCGACCTTTCGGTATTTCATCTCCAGCCAGTACTTTCAAAGAGTTTTGAATAAACTTTGTTTTCCACCTATGTTTTAAATAACTACCCTATACTTCTACATAGGGTGGCAAAATAGTTTTCATGTATTTGTAAAAAGGGTTTTTCCAAAAATTGATATTTTTGAATAACTCTGTGCAAAGTAGATGTATATAAATGCAAGCTCAGTGAAGTAGCTTGCCTGCTTTCGGCATAATGTTCCTGGACTTCTTCTCACTGATCAAGGAAATAAACTCCGATCCTTCTTCAATAAATCCTTCCAACGATCACTCCGGTAACGGCTTATATCTAGCGTCGTAACAAGAAAAGAACACACTTAACATACAGTAGAACACTCTAACAACAAAACATCAAGCAATACTAACAAACAACAATCAAGAGGGAAGACTATCATTTAACAAACAAGTTGGGCAATCACCACGCTACTCATGTTTATAAAGATATGGTTAAGGTTGTGGTTAAGCATCTTTATTTAAATAGGAAATACTTCAGACAAAAGTTCTCTGTAATTCAAAATATCTCACCAAGTTAAGGTGAAGACATCAACATGAACAAGCAATACCTACAATTACTAAACTACTCCATCAAGCATCACAACAACTCTCAACCATCACACACAGCTACTGCACACACAAAGCAACACAATTTGATCTCAATTTAATTGAATTGACTAATATTTAATTAGGTCTTAAATATGGCAGAAATTAGTGGTGCATGTTTAATTGCATAACTTGGGTTCTGTTGGTCACAAAAATACAAACTAAATTTCTACATAAAGCTACTGAAGTGTAGAAGACAACACACTTGGATTTGATTCATTTGGAGTTATTAAACTCCCTACATAATTGTTTTAATCCAGTAAGTTATTAATCAAGTTTTTGCTACAACTCAAGTTAATGTTATTCAAAAATTAAATCCTTTTAGGGGTAACTAACCTTGACTAAATGTGATCTAACAAAATTGGTCCTAACTCATTTGGAGTAACCATTATTTTTCTATAATTGTTTTAGTCCAGAAAGGTTTTCTAATAATCAAACTAATGCCATTTACTTAATAATGCTCAATTAAATCTACCAAAATTAGGGGAGCTAAGTTATCACAGTACTAAGCTAACAAAATTGGATTGGCATCATTTGGACTATTTGAGTATCAGAAACAAACAAGTTTAGAATCTAAACCTTCTGTGGCATTTTAAATAACACATTTTTAATATTAAACTAAATGAGATGAAACCACTTCAGTGAGTTAAAGAATTTCATAAGCTTTCCAGAACATTTGAGTTTGATTTATTTGGATTCCTAGATCTTGAGATATGGAGTTATTTACTTTCTATACGATTTATTTTAGCCAACAATCAAAAATGTAATCACACAAAACTAATTTAACAACAAGTTAAACAAGCATAGCACTCACTAACAGTACTAACATATGCCAACATGCTAACCATAGTAACTAGCAAGCAATAGTACCAGAACAAGCATTTGCAAGAATAAAACATATTTTTAATAACAAGACCATTTTAATTATTTTCTTTCAAATAGAGGCAGAAACATTATTTTTACTAAATATTACACCTAGGGAGTTCTGTCAATCAAACAACCATGCAAACTTGGGTTTGTGTTCTCTGTTGCTATTAGAAACTACTCCAAGTGAGTTTGATCCAAAAAGTTATTTACATAATTTATTAAAAATGCACAAAGTGCTTGCTGGCCTAAACTAGAAATGGATGCAACTTTTGTTCTAAGCATCCAAAACACATGAGACCAATTTCTACTGAAAGGTAATGTGAAGATCTTTCTAAAACCATTGGATTCACAAATTTTAGATCAACACAAATTAAGTTATGGACAAAACACTGATTGTGACCAATCATAGCACAGCATTTTTCAAAGACACACAAATCAATATTTTTCAGATCTGTAAGTTAGAAATGACTCCAAACTCATTAGGTTACTTGTGTGATTTTTGGTTTGGCCAAAATTGCATGTGAACTATTTTAAAATGATTTAAACTAGAGGGCCAGAAATAGATCTACAAGAAATAGAATAAACCACCTAAAAAAAAGGTCAACGGGCTGGATCTGCTGGATCTGGGCCGTGCGGTGCAGGGAGTGGCCCAGCTCGCGACCCACTCAGGCGAGCGAAGCGGTACTGGGCCGCGTCTTCTTCCTCGACACAGCGACGGCGAGGTACGGTGGGGAAGCACGGCGAGGTCACGCGGCGGCTCCGGTGCTTCTGGAAAGAAAAGGAGATGCCCGTGAGAGAGATCGCGATGAGGGGAGCTTGATGGCACAGAAATGGCGAAGAGAGGTGGCCTGAGTCCACCGTGAGCTTGCTCGACATCCCGGTGGCCGGAGCAAAAGGGGAAGAAGACGGCGACGGCTATCCCGAGCTCCAACCTTCGATTCCTAGCACGGGGATAGAGAGGACGATGCGTCTGAGCTTCTGGCGGTCTTGGTTTTGCTCGGGGAGCTCTCCATTGCCGGCGATGCGCGACGGCAACTCGGCCGGGGTTCTTGTCTGTGGAAGAAAAGAATGGAGAGGGGGAGAGTGAGGGAGCAGGGGAGCAAGGAGACAGTGGAGTGCTTCTTATCGCCTTCGCAGGGCGCAGAGAAGAGGGGTCCAGGCGGTGTCGACATGCCGGGGAGAGCACGGCGTCGTCGGCGAGGGAGCACGGCATCGGCGGCGTGTGGCGTTGGAGCTACAGGAAGTCAATGCAGATTTTGCAAAACGCCCCTTGACAAATAGTTTTCCCTCACAGATAGGTCCTTCTTCCTATTTCGTTTATTTCTTTTTAAAACCAGTAGGTTTCAGTGATTTAATTGGGGTGCTTAAACATTTTACAAAAATTTGAGAAAATTCAGGTAGCCTCCCATATATATGAGGAAGCTCCACAAAAATTGGTTTTTGAAAATAAAATGTTTTGAACCATTTTTATTCATAGGATTTCTATAAATCATTTTTGGTAAAAACTAAATTAACATTTCTTTTATATTTTGAAGCAAGTGATAAAATATGGTTTTGAACTTTTGGAACTTCTTTGACAAATATGATAACTTCAAATAAGTTTTATTTTCATAGAGAAAACATTTGTTTGAAAGGAATAGATAGTTCGGTAGGGAAATTGATTTATTAAGACCATGTCTTTTAATTCATGATCTAAAGGTTCTGTTGTTGAATAACTTGAGGGGTTTGTCTTTATTCAAGTCATACTTCAAAATTGGTTGTCAAGTAAGTTCTATTTTAGTACCAAGCACACCTGAGGAATTATCCTCACAAGCAAACAATCACAACCATATCAACACACAACAATGATCACACAATCAAAGCATTCAGCAAGCCACATCAAACAAGCAACAATATAAGTTCTCAAACAAATATCAAATACTTAGTTAGGTGGTGGGTTTTGTGATCAAGTATCATCATGTCAATTAGGATGTTGAAAAAGCTCAACTCCATAATTTGATATTTTTCAAAAGGGTTGCTAAAATATATGGGTAGTATATTTCCCACTTTTATTGTTTCCAAAAGGAGTGAACATAGGAGTTTATAAAATAGCAGTTGTAAACGGTCAAGGTTGAAGAATAGATAGGAGATAACATATGAATCTCCATATTTTAGGAAACACATAATTTTGGAAATACTTTTACTTTGTCAATAAAGGATGATTTGGTTGTTGCCAAAACCAAATTATTTTTTTGATGACATTTGAATAAAACAGGAGTGACAGAAGATATATGGAATTGTTTTCCTTGTCATAACATGATCACCAAAGTTTAGTATACTTTTATCTTGGTTAAGTTCTTAGGTTTATATTTAGTGGTCAAACCACTTCACACAAGGTTAAGCAGAACAATATAAAGGGAAACACAATCAGTTGTAAAATATTTAAAAAAAAATTTGTTGGTTCTGAATTTTGGGTCTGGTAAAACTAGGTTTTTCTTGGTTTCAAAATTTGGGATGTTACAGCAACTGTACTAGCGGGATTGTTTTCTCAGGACGAACATATGTGAAGGGCTTTATTGCAATCCGTAACTTGGGCTGCGGGCTGTTTTTTGTAAGATGGCTGGGATAAGCCTCGCACAAGATCTGAACCACTGGTACATGATCCAACGGCACATACTGAAAATCTGATCTGCACGTTTCCACCTGATACGTCCCCTGAACGTACACCCACACTGCTATTTGATATACATGATGATACTGGATGTATACCACGCGCTGCTAGTAGATGTATACCCACGCTTCTACTGGATGTACAAACTGCTACTTTACACTCACGCTGCTACTGAATGTACACCCACGTTGCTACCAGATGTACACTCACGCTGCTACTTGATGTACAAGCTGCTAGTGGATGTGCAAAGTATACAGAACTAGGAGTACAAGCTGCTAGTGGATGTGCAAAAAAAGTTTCTCAAAATTTGTCAATATGGGATCTAGTTTTGAATATCTCGACGCGAGAATCTCAAATATGAAAACCGTTCATAATTTGGATAAATGGTTCTCAAAATACTTCGTTTTTAAAAATGAATCTCGAAATAAATGTACGTTACAACCTTCGGGAGTGAGAAGCAGAAATCTCAGCAAAACTCTCTCGTGCTGCCACTTGTCACATATGTAACCACCCACGGGGTACCGTGTGGAGGGAGAATCTGACACTTGGCGCGACGACAGTGCGAGCAGTTTCCCCAGTTTCCCTTCGTAAAGGACCCCTTTTATTAGTGATTTTGCTCTCTCACACCATATTTTTGCAATCAAATATACCAGGAACGCGGTTCCATCTTTTTCGTGAAATAAAGGCAAGGCGCTTCCTGAGTTTTGGACTGCGTGTGCGTGCCATCACACTCACAGCCTCGCTCTTCGCTCTCTCTGACTCTGATGGCCCCCTCTGTGGTGCATCATGCAAGCTTGGGGGCTTGGGGGCGGCCGTGTAGATGTGCAATGCATTACCGATCCGAGCAACGAGCAAGAGAACCCAACGTTACCAGATGAGCTTGAGGAATGTGGCAGAGCAGCCACACTTAAGTACATCGCCGACGGTTAGAGTCGGTCGTCGGCATTTAGACTAGGCTACCATGCCTGGATGTCAGCATGTTTTTGTTTTGTTTTTGCGGGGGAACATCGGTGACTAGCAGTATTAGGGCAACTAGCAAAATGCCCGTGCGCTGCAACGGGCGATGAAATTTAATAATCGACCAAATATGTCCACACGTTGCTATGGGTTGATATTTAATGAATATAAAATTTTAAAGTAGGTTCTCGTAGTTGTTGCATGCCCAAAAATGATCCAAACAAAATGTCTATTGAACATCGTTCTTACCACACGAAATTTAGCGGGCTACAAATTATGAGATTGCCATTTTAGATACTATGTGTAACTAAGATCCTCACACATATGATGAAACTATCATGAAAACCCTTATCGAAGCCACTCCCCATCTACATTGGAGTATTCAATTAACATCTACAAATTGGTATAACTAAATCATTTAAGTAATCATTTCCGCAATATCTGATAAATAACCCCCATGACAAGCAAGTGACACACTGTCAAATCTCAACAATTTGCACACAGCTGAAAGTGACCGAAACCCATGTTTCTTCCCTTAATTCGTTACCCACGGCTACACTCATGTTGTTGGCCCTTCTCCTTCATCCGATCAGAAAAATTAATTTGTGCAATGTCCATTAGGTGCATTGCTCATTGACAGATTGATCTATGTTACTTCGCTGGCTTATAACATCATTCAACCTTTTTTAGAATAGTAGTATTTATGTTTGTGCAATGTCCGTAAATCTTTAAATCAACAATTTAAAGATGATCAGTTCTCCCATTGGGTTGGATTTTCATAGTGCTATTTGTGTGGTCCTGAAGTTCAGTTAAATTATGAATATATGATAACCCTGCATGTTGATTCTACATGATATTCTTCAGATCCCCACTATTTCAAGATGTACTAAAACATGTCAGACAACCTAGTCAGCCAGACCGTTTATGTTCAAGCTGATGCATTCATGTCTAGATACAACCACATGTAAACAAATGGAAGTCATCTAATTTGGAACGGAGGGAGTACTAATCAAGTTTAATCGTGGGGCACCAGTTATACCGAGGGAGCAGTTGGAGTAGCAGATCGTTGGAGAGTAGCAGCTCTTTTGACCTTCATGGAGGTGCGGCTAGTGCAGAGCTACGTCGGTCAAGTCGCAGCTTATCGGGACGGCCGGAGCTTTGGGGTCGGCGGCAGCGGACGAATTGAGGGCAGATAGCAGGTGCTAGGGGCAGCGTAGTCTCGTCCATCGCAGATCAGGTCGGGGCAGGAGGGGATCGAGGCGGACCTGCTGGTGGCATCAACGAACGGAGCTCGGAGGTTGCTGGCGGCAAATCGGGGTGTGTCGGGGACGGTGGCTCGGGCGCGGGCGCGGGAGTACCCGGAGATCGGAGGCCGGAGTGCCCGCGGCGCTGGCGGCCGAACCCTACCGTCGTCCGCCTCTGTCCATGGAGAGAGCTGCGTGAGAGAAGATACATGCCGGGGGAGAAAATGTTTTAGCGTCAACACTTACGGGAAGAAGGGACCGCGGGTTGATTTCTGGATTTATTAGGGGGCTTTCTGCAAAACTGTCGCGACGCAAGTCGTACGTACGGTCGTTTAGCTATATTAGTAGAGAAAAATAGAGATAGGACCCATGTAAGCGTGGTCTGCTCCCCTCCGGGGAATGCCTTCTCATCCCCATCCCCATTTAACAATCGGGGAGCATTTTTTCCCATCCCCATCCCCGCTGGGTTCGGGGCGGGGATCGGGTTCCCCGTTAAGAAGCTAAATTCAAACGATATTGTCATAATCTCATGATCTTACATTCTCAAAACACAAATGTACATAACTTGTGTATCACATATGTGTTAAAATAACAAAAAAAAGTATCATATGTCGAATAATATTAAAACAGACCACACTAAATACAATATTGCAACATATTAAATATAGAAATATACTGATTTATATGTATACGTGTATATAATGGGGAATGGCGGGGAACGGGGATGGGGAGACCTTTTAATCCCCATCCCCGTTTAATATGACGGGGATCAAAGTTGCTCATAGCCATCCCCTAATAGATGAATTCCCCACGGGTGTACGGGGAACGGGGCCCCATTGCCATTCCTAGGGCCAGGGTTTCTACGTGGATTTGGGTAACAGCGCAACAGAAAAAAGGGGCCCACGTACACCTTTAGTACAGGTATTGTGCTCTACCCTTGTGGTTTGTGGTCCGCTGCTTGATTTTGAGGTCCCGAGTTCGATTCCCTGGTCTTGCATTTATTTATTTCCTTGATTTTTTTTGTTTTTTGTTTATTCAGTCAACCAACATATACAGTATGTTATATAAAACATAAAATTATTTTTTTCGTTGTTTCTTGTTTTTTCACATAAGTAAACAACGTTGCAAATTCTTATATATAAACAAAAGCAACGACGTGAAATGTATATGTATGTAACAATTAAAAGCAAAGTATATATATTGCGTGTGTGATTATATACAAGAATTTGCAACGTTGCCTACTTATGTGAAAAATAAAAAGCAACAAATAAATTAATTTTATGTTTTGTATAACATCTTGTATATATTGGTAGAGTAAAAACAAAAAAAATCTTTGTATATAAGGACACGCAGCGATGTGAAATGTGTGTATGTAACAAATAAAAGCAAAGTATATATACATACAAGAATTTGCAACGTTGCATACTTATGTTAAAAAAACAAAAAAAACAATTATGTTTTGTATAACATAATTTATACGTTGGATGAGTGAAAAAACAACAACAAAAATTTCGTTAAAAAAATGGTTAATTTTATGTTTTGTATAACATCTTGTATATGTTGGTAGAGTAAAAACAAAAACAACAAAAAATTCCTTGTATATAAGCACACGCAGCAACGTGAAGTGTGTGTATGTAACAAATAAAAACAAAGTATATGTACATACATGAATTTGCAACGTTGCATACTTATGTGGAAAAAACAAAAAACAAAGAAATAAATTAATTTTATGTTTTATATACTCCCTCCGTTCAAAAATAAGTGTCTCAAGTTTGCTCAAAAGTAGAGCTATCTAGACAAGTTTCATGTATAGATACATCCACTTTTTGCCAAACTTGAGACACTTATTTTTGGACGGAGGGAGTAACATACTGTATATGTTGGTTGACTGTAAACAAAAACAACAAAATTTTCAGGAATATAATTGGTGCAGCACGTGGAGTCGAACTCACGACCTGATGAACAAGCAGCACACCACAGACCACTGGGATAGAGACCAATACGTATACTAAGAAGATACCTGAGCCTTTTTTGTTCTGTCTTCGCTGTTACCCAACGAGCAAAAAAAAGAGCACGGCATCGTGGTTGTAGGCACGACGCACTGGTCCGGGCGCCGTACTTTCAAGGTGGGTCCCACCTAGTCTGATGTGGCACGGTCGACGACGTCTTGGACCGGAGCGTTGTACAGCTGAGCACGGCGCCCCGGGGACGGGCGCCGTGAGAAAGGGTCAGATCGTGAAATGATTTGAATTTGGGTCCATTCTGTGAAATGATTTTAAAAAAGGGTTAAATTTGTTAAAATTGGCCGAGGAAGCCGCCGCCGACACTTGACTTTGATTGCCGGCGTATCCAGCAGCCAAATAGTATGGATGTGGTCGCTGATCATCTGACCGCTTATCGTGGGTCCGCACCACTGTCCCCTCAATTCACGATTTGAATAGTCAAGGTACAAATGCTAATCTGATCCATCTCTTTTAACTTGTTCTACTACTTCAGTTTAGCCATACTTCGTTAGTTAAAAACTTAAAAAATGATGAGAAACAATATATTAGTTTGATTGTTTCCTCCGATTGATTCGATCTCGAATCTGGCCAAGTGCCGAAAATTGATGATTTGGTAACATTGTACATATATTTAAACTAGCAAAAAAAGCTACCTTCTTGCCAAACATTTGACAGTTTGCTTGACAATTTTTTGTTTTTGTGCTATATATACATGCAGTGGCGGATCTAAGTGCACCCAGGGGGTTACACAGGACACCGGGTAATTTCTGTTTTCTTTGTAAAATAATGATTTTTCACCAGATGTGCAACCCCTAAAAATTGCTTTGTGGCAGCCTTGGCACCAGTGTGCACCTGATCACCACTTCTCTAGCTCTGCCACTATATACATGTTAGCTTACCCCAAAATATATGTCGATGTTGAATTTTGTTAGACTCGATGCATGATTAATAATTTTACATAGCGGTGCTATAATGGTTGTCCCATACAAACCATTTCTTAAAAGAGAGGAATAGGTGTATCTTCCATACACACCATTTTTTGACAGACAGAAACATGCGTATCTTTGCAACACAGGTCTCACTCTTTCTCGGTAGCCAGGCTATATTTTGGGCGACATCAAGCATCACGCTCTCTCTTTTGGAGCCGCCCTTCTCCCCGCGTGTGGCATAGCGCTGCCAGAAGCGGAGGCTTCATGGGTTGCTCCAAATATGGTCCAATAAAAAGGTAATGATATTTTTTTGCATTTTAAAAAGTACGGCGCCTGGATGAATGTTTTTCAGTTTGAACATTTTATAATTTGATTTTTTTATCTAAATATGAATTTCTACCCTAAAAATTAAAGTAAAGGAAAACTGAAAAAGAAAACTGAAAAAGAAAAAAGAAGAAATCCGAAATGAAAAAATGAGATAAAGAAGAGCGAAATGGGCCGGCCCGCTGTGACCACGGGGGTGCGCTGCGCAAGCCGCTCGCCCCGCAATGGGCGGGAAATAGGTTTGTCGATCCATTGATCAACGTGTAGCTATCAGGATCCAGCGGCCGCGAGCAACCCAGCTTGGCTCAAGTAACATACATGGAATGCCAGCCTGCCAAAGCCTATGACTACACATGCCTATTAATTTTTCGGGGCCCTCAAAATTGAGTGTACACAATATGTACACCACGGGTACACCACTAGATGTACATTTACGCTGCTACTGGATGTACACGTTGCTAATGCTGCAAGATGTACACCACACTGCTACTGAATGTATGGAAACGTATCGCCTGAAAATGGACCACATCCTGCAAATCTGAAAATTTGCTTCCGTATCGTCGGATTAGCTAGGAATGGTCAGATCTTGTGGTCTGCTTCCACCACCATGTAATTTCTAGAAACCCCCCTATGCATCTGTTTGCTGCCTCTTCCATCCCTATCTCCTTAGGATGATACAGCAGTACACCAAATCCCCTTCTTCTCCAATCACTCAGGTCCCCATTACCGTCTGAGATTGAGCGGGCGAGCACCATGGCTATGGTGCTCCAGCCTGCCTAGTCCAGCACGCCACTGTCGCACCAGCTTGCTCCGATCTGGGTCGCAGCTCGTAGCCTCATTTCTCTGCCTCCGTGCGCCGATCTGGGTCGCAGCTCGTAGCCTCATTTCTCTGCCTCCGTGCGCCATTAGGTTCTTGCTCAACGCTGTTTGAATCCTCGTTCCTGTGTCGCCGGAGCGCACTTGGTCCACGCCGTCGCCTCCTACCTGTACGCGCCCAACTTAGGAAATAGCGTCGTCCATCTCGTCGAGCACCAAGACTCTCCGCTCGATTTGCAAGTTGTAGGCGTGGAGCATCTAAATCTAGGATTTTTTTTTTCAGTTCGTACTCCTGACAATGGTTTCGGAAGTGTAAAGCACATGTGCTGGAGACAGGGTGCTTTATTTATGCCTTTTAACTTATGGGTTGATGATGTATGCACTTTGTAAATACTTAGATTCCTGTGCATTACTCTGTACGGATTAGCTTCAGTTCTACACTGGTACAATTACTAGTCAGTGTGAGCCAAGAACACTGATGCTAACTTTAACTTATACATATTATAAATGAAGCAAATCATTTTAGTATATTGTGGAAAATGTCACAGGAAGTGGTACAGAACATATCAGCCTATACAATCAAATTTCTCAGAACAGCAAACATGTAAGTGGCACAGCCGCACCGGAAGGACTGGGGAAGGTACAGGAACGGAAGGCAACTGTACTAGCGGGATTGTTTTCTCAGGACGAACATATGTGAAGGGCTTTATTGCAATCCGTAACTTGGGCTGCGGGCTGTTTTTTGTAAGATGGCTGGGATGAGCCTCGCACAAGATCTGAACCACTGGTACATGATCCAACGGCACATACTGAAAATCTGATCTGCCGTTTCCACCTGATACGTCCCCTGAACGTACACCCACACTGCTATTTGATACACATGATGATACTGGATATATACCATGCGCTGCTAGTAGATGTATACCCACGCTTCTACTGGATGTACAAACTGCTACTTTACACTCACGCTGCTACTGAATGTACACCCACGTTGCTACCAGATGTACACTCACGCTGCTACTTGATGTACAAGCTGCTAGTTGATGTGCAACGTATACAGAACTAGGAGTACAAAGTATGAGCAAAAAAAGTTTCTCAAATTTTGTCAACATGGGATCTAGTTTTGAATATCTCGACGCGAGGATCTCAAATATGAAAACCGTTCATAATTTGGATAAATGGTTCTCAAAATACTTCGTTTTTAAAAAATGAATCTCGAAATAAATGTACGTTACAACCTTCGGGAGTGAGAAGCAGAAATCTCAGCAAAACTCTCTCGTGCTGTCACTTGTCACATATGTAAGCACCCACGGGGTACCGTGTGGAGGGAGAATCTGACACTTGGCGCGACGACAGTGCGAGCAGTTTCCCCAGTTTCCCTTCGTAAAGGACCCCTTTTATTAGTGATTTTGCTCTCTCACACCATATTTTTGCAATCAAATATACCAGCAGCGCGGTTCCATCTTTTTCGTGAAATAAAGGCAAGGCGCTTCATGAGTTTTGGACTGCGTGTGCGTGCCATCACACTCACGGCCTCGCTCTTCGCTCTCTCTGACTCTGATGGCCCCCTCTGTGGTGCATCATGCAAGCTTGGGGGCTTGGGGGCGGCCGTGTAGATGTGCAATGCATTACCGATCCGAGCAACGAGCAAGAGAACCCAACGTTACCAGATGAGCTTGAGGAATGTGGCAGAGCAGCCACACTTAAGTACATCGCCGATGGTTAGAATCGGTCGTCGGCATTTAGACTAGGCTACCATGCCTGGATGTCAGCATGTTTTTGTTTTGTTTTTGCGGGGGAACATCGGTGACTAGCAGTATTAGGGCAACTAGCAAAATGCCCGTGCGCTGCAACGGGCGATGAAATTTAATAATCGACCAAATATGTCCACACGTTGCTATGGGTTGATATTTAATGAATATAAAATTTTAAAGCAGGTTCTCGTAGTTGTTGCATGCCCAAAAATGATCCAAACAAAATGTCTATTGAACATCGTTCTTACCACACGAAATTTAGCGGGCTACAAATTATGAGATTGCCATTTCAGATACTATGTGTAACTAAGATCCTCACACATATGATGAAACTATCATGAGAACCCTTATCGAAGCCACTCCCCATCTACATTGGAGTATTCAATTAACATCTACAAATTGGTATAACTAAATCATTTAAGTAATCATTTCCGCAATATCTGATAAATAACCCCCATGACAAGCAAGTGACACACTGTCAAGTCTCAACAATTTGCACACAGCTGAAAGTGACCGAAACCCATGTTTCTTCCCTTAATTCGTTACCCACGGCTACACTCATGTTGTTGGCCCTTCTCCTTCATCCGATCAGAAAAATTAATTTGTGCAATGTCCATTAGGTGCATTGCTCATTGACAGATTGATCTATGTTACTTCGCTGGCTTATAACATCATTCAACCTTTTTAGAATAGTAGTATTTATGTTTGTGCAATGTCCGTAAATCTTTAAATCAACAATTTAAATATGATCAGTTCTCCCATGGGGTTGGATTTTCATAGTGTTGTTTGTGTGGTCCTGAAGTTCAGTTAAATTATGAATATATGATAACCCTGCCTGTTGATTCTACATGATATTCTTCAGATCCCCACTATTTCAAGCTGTACTAAAACATGTCAGACAACCTAGTCAGCCAGACCGTTTATGTTCAAGCTGATGCATTCATGTCTAGATACAACCACATGTAAACAAATGGAAGTCATCTAATTTGGAATGGAGGGAGTACAAATCAAGTTTAATCGTGGGGCACCAGTTATACCGAGGGAGCAGTTGGAGTAGCAGATCGTTGGAGAGTAGCAGCTCTTTTGACCTTCATGGAGGTGCGGCTAGTGCAGAGCTACGTCGGTCAAGTCGCAGCTTATCGGGACGGCCGGAGCTTTGGGGTCGGGTCGGCGGCAGCGGACGAATTGAGGGCAGAGGGCAGGTGCTAGGGGCAGCGTAGTCTCGACCGTCGCAGATCAGGTCGGGGCATGAGGTGATCGAGGCGAAGCTGCTGGCGGCATCAACGAACGGAGCTCGGAGGTTGGTGGTGGCAAATCGGGGTGTGTCGGGGACGGTGGCTCGGGCGCGGGCGCGGGAGTACCCGGAGATCGGAGGTCAGAGTGCCCGCGGCGCTGGCGGCCGAACCCTACCGTCGTCCGCCTCTGTCCATGGAGAGAGCTGCGTAAGAGAAGATACATGTCAGGGGAGAAAATGTTTTAGCGTCAACACTTACGGGAAGAAGTGGCCGCGGGTTGATTTCTGGATTTATTGGGGGCTTTCTGCAAAACTGTCGCGACGCACGACGTACGTACGTACGGTCGTTTAGCTATATTAGTAGAGAAAAATAGAGATAGGACCCATGTAAGCGTGGTCTGCTCCCCGCCGGGGAATGCCTTCTCATCCCCATCCCCATTTAACAACCGGGGAGCATTTTTTCCCATCCCCATCCCCGCTGGGTTCGGGGCGGGGATCGGGTTCCCCGTTAAGAAGCTAAATTCAAACGATATTGTCATAATCTCATGACGGGGATCAAAGTTGCTCATACCCATCCCCTAATAGATGAATTCCTCACGGGTATACGGGGAACAGGGCCCATTGCCATTCCTAGGGCCAGGGCGTTGTGCCTACAACCACGGCGCCATGCTCTTTTTTTCTACGTGGATTTGGGTAACAGCGCACCAGAAAAAAGAGGCCCACGTACACATTTAGTTCAGCTATTGTGCTCTACCCTAGTGGTTTGTGGTCAGAATCCAACAAGTAACCTCTCTCCCCGTCACTGTTCGAGTGAGGCGAAAAGCGATTTTTGGACGCCCACCGCCGACCCACCGCGTGCTCGCCGCCGCGCCGTGGGATTCCTCTCCTCCGCCGGCCGCTTCGGCGGCGGGAGGGTGGGGGATCCCCGGTGCCGGCTTGTACAGATGGTAGGGTAGGGTGGTGTTCCCGCCGGCGGCGCCCTGGAGGGGGTGGTGCTGGTGGTGGGTGTTTTGGCGTCGGCGGGCTCTCCTCCGGCGGTGGTCCTCCATGGAGCCCGGCGTCTGCGCGCACGACTTGGTGGAGCTCGAGGCCCGGCGTGGCGCTCGAGTTCCTCTGTTTCCCCCCAGATCCGCGGTGGCGGCGGATCTGGCGGCCGGAAACCAGTGCTGGACGAGCTTCTCAGCTCCTTCCTGCGGCGGATCCGAAGGCAGCCGTGGCAAAGCGGCGTGGTGATGCCGGGGGGACGTCTGCCCTGGCTGTTCATCGACAAGAACTCCGTCGCGGTGCGGCGGAGAGGCTCGGCGGCGTCTCTCAAGGGATTAAATGCTCCCAGGCAGTGGCAAGGTGGAGGTCGCTGCTCTTCGTCTTCATCGCCGGCGTAGCTGCGGTGCTCGGTGCCAGCTCTGGCTTCTCCTCTACGTATTTTCCTGTTTGTACTGTATTTCTACTATGTACTGTGTACGTGGTTCTGTGGTGAATATACGTGGAAGTTGGCTGTGTCAAAAAAAAAAAATAGTGGTTTGTGGTCCGCTGCTTGATTTTGAGGTCCCGAGTTCGATTCCCTGGTCTTGCATTTATTTTTTTCCTCGATTTTTTTTTGTTTTTTGTTTATTCAGTCAACCAACATATACAGTATGTTATATAAAACATAAAATTATTTTTTTCGTTGTTTCTTGTTTTTTCACATAAGTAAACAATGTTGGAAATTCTTATATATAAGCAAAAGCAACGACGTGAAATGTATATGTATGTAACAATTAAAAGTAAAGTATATATATTGTGTGTGTGATTATATACAAGAATTTGCAACGTTGCCTACTTATGTGAAAAATAAAAAGCAACAAATAAATTAATTTTATGTTTTGTATAACATCTTGTATATGTTGGTAGAGTAAAAACAAAAAAAAATAAAAAAATCTTTGTATATAAGGACACGCAGCGATGTGAAATGTGTGTATGTAACAAATAAAAGCAAAGTATATATACATACAAGAATTTGCAACGTTGCATACTTATGTGAAAAAAAACAAAAACAATTATGTTTTGTATAACATAATGTATACGTTGGATGAGTGAAAAAAAACAAAAAAAATTCGTTAAAAAAATGGTTAATTTTATGTTTTGTATAACATCTTGTATATGTTGGTAGAGTAAAAACAAAAACAACAAAAAATTCCTTGTATATAAGCACACGCAGCAACGTGAAGTGTGTGTATGTAACAAATAAAAGCAAAGTACATGTACATACAAGAATTTGCAACGTTGCATACTTATGTGAAAAAACAAAAAACAAAGAAATAAATTAATTTTATGTTTTATATAGTAACATATTGTATATGTTGGTTGACTGTAAACAAAAAACAACAAAATTTTCAGGAAAAAAATTGGTGCAGGACGTGGAGTCGAACTCACGACCTAATGAACAAGCAGCACACCACAGACCACTGGGATAGAGACCAATACGTATACTAAGAAGATACCTTAGCCTTTTTTGTTCTGTCTTCGCTGTTACCCAACGAGCAAAAAAAAGAGCATGACGCCGTGGTTATAGGCACGACGCACTGGTCCGGGCGCCGTACTTTCAAGGTGGGTCCCACCTAGTTTGATGTGGCACGGTCGACGACGTCTTGGACCGGGGCGTTGTACAGCTGAGCACGGCGCCCCGGGGACGGGCGCCGTGAGAAAAGGTCAGATCGTGAAATGATTTGAATTTGGGTCCATTCTGTGAAATGATTTTTAAAAAGGGTTAAATTTGTTAAAATTGTCCGAGGAAGCCGCCGCCGACCCTTGACTTTGATTGCCGGCGTATCCAGCAGCCGAATAGTACGGATGCGGCCGCTGATCATCTGACCGCTTACCGTGGGTCCGCACCACTGTCCCCTCAATTCACGATCTGAATAGTCAAGGTACAAATGCTAATCTGATCCATCTCTTTTAACTTGTTCTACTACTTCAGTTTAGCCATACTTCGTTAGTTAAAAACTTAAAAAATGATGAGAAACAATATATTAGTTTGATTGTTTCCTCCGATTGATTCGATCTTGAATCTGGCCAAGTGCTGAAAATTGATGATTTGGTAACATTGTACATATATTTAAACTAGCAAAAAATAGCTACCTTCTTGCCAAACATTTGACAGTTTGCTTGACATTTTTTTGTTTTTGTGCTATATATATACATACAGTGGCGGATCTAAGTGCACCCAGGGGGTTACACAGGACACCGGGTGATTTCTGTTTTCTTTGTAAAATAATGATTTTTCACCAGATGAGCAACCCCTAAAAATTGCTTTGTGGCAGCCTTGGCACCAGTGTGCACCTGATCACCACTTCTCTAGCTCTGCCACTATATACATGTTAGCTTACCCCAAAATATATGTCGATGTTGAATTTTGTTAGACCCGATGCATGATTAATAATTTTACATAGCGGTGCTATAATGGTTGGCCCATACAAACCATTTCTTAAAAGAGAGGAATAGGTGTATCTTCCATACACACCATTTTTTGACTGACAGAAACATGCGTATCTTTACAACACAGGTCTCACTCTTTCTCGGTAGCCAGGCTATATTTTGGGCGACATCAAGCATCACGCTCTCTCTTTTGGAGCCGCCCTTGTCCCCGCGTGTGGCATAGCCCTGCCAGAAGCAGAGGCTTCATGGGTTGCTCCAAATATGGTCCAATAAAAAGGTAATGATATTTTTTTGCATTTAAAAAAATCTATTTTTATCTGAATATTTTTCAAAAAATCATACATTTTCAAAATATGAATGTTTTTCAGTTTGAACATTTTATAATTTGATTTTTTTATCTAAATATGAATTTCTACCCTAAAAATTAAAGTAAAGGAAAACTGAAAAAGAAAACTGAAAAAGAAAAAAGAAGAAATCCGAAATGAAAAATGAGATAAAAAAGAGCGAAATAGGCCGGCCCGCTGTGACCACATTGATCAACGTGTAGCTATCAGGATCCAGCGGCCGCGAGCAACCCAGCTTGGCTCAAGTAACATACATGGAATGCCAGCCTGCCAAAGCCTATGACTACACATGCCTATTAATTTTTCGGGGCCCTCAAAATTTTGAGCCATGTGCAGCCACACGAGCCCCGCTCCTGTGGGCTGAGCCTGGTTAGAGCAGATGATAGGCTGGATTTCCTAGAGAGTGGATTTTTAGAACCCTGACTACATGGAGCCCGTTGTTTTGAAAATTCGAAATCGACATTTTTTAGTTTCTAACAATCACGAAACAATTTCTGGATGTAGATATTGTTGAGATCAACAATCGTGTAAATTTTCAACTCCAAATTCGTTATATTCTGGGCTGTAAAAAGACAAATCGTGGGAAATATCAATATTTGGAAACTGTGTATTCTTCACCACCTAGATCCACCCGTTTATTTTTTTGTGCAGACCAAAATACAACGAATTTGGAGTTAAAAATTTGCACTATTGTAGATCTTGACAATATCTACATCCGAGAATGTTTTCACGATTTTTGGAAACTTAAAATATCGATTTCGAATTTTCGGAACGGGCTCCATATAGCGCAGGCTCTTTTCGGGATTTCCTAGCCGTTATTCCCAATTCCTAGAAGATCCTAGGATCCCCGTTTGCGTCGCTACATTTGATGGGGCTCGTTGTAAACTACGATTAAAACCTCTCTTCTGAGGGCTATTCAAAATCCCACTCTCAACAAATGCAGAGCCATTTTTTTAAGAGGAGCTTCGAAGGATTAAATTCAAAGCAATGAAAAAACTTAAACCCATTTTTGCTTCATAGATACATAATTTCATTTCAATTTAGGTTCCTTCATACACAAATTAATTGAAAAACTCCAAACAAATATAAATATAAAATAAAGAATGCCAATGTTTACCATCAAAAGAACAAACTCCATGTGAAACGGTAGTGCATGCTTGGTTTTCAATAATTTATTTTCTTAATAACATACACCGAGGAGTGTTGAGTTGCGAATCCTGATGAGGTGTTTTAAATTTAGTTGTGCCAAAGGCTCTTTTTTGTTTTCGTCTCATTCCGTATTATATTGTTTTCCTGTTTCAATAAAATCATATCATTGCTACAATATAAGTGAAGACATTGTTATGGTAAAATAAGTAATTATTCTACTTAACTGGTGGAGTAGATCGAGTCATTCTGAAATGCAAAAGGCTATTTTTTCTTAATCATTCCTTTGATGTCGAGGTTGATGCTATGCATGTGGTTACACAAGTAATTATTCTACTTTACTAGAGGAGTAGATCGAGTCATTATGAAAATAAAAGGACATGTTTTCTTAATTGTTCCTCTGATGTGGATGTTGGCACTATCGATGTGGTTACGCAAGCAAAGAAGAAATTAGTTAGTTCTTGTGAAACTGTAGTGTCGCTGGATGCAAAAATAGCAAATGAGAAACACTGCAATAATTATTAGTTGAAAATATTGCGTTGCCAATTGAATGGAATAAACCTGAGAAATGATATGGCATTGATGTTCCTATTTGTTCAGTTAATTCCAAAAAACCACCACAATTGCGCGCGAAATTCGTAAATGCACCTATCCCCATTAATTTCTCAAAAATCCACCACAATTGCGCCGACTCGTTCTAAATAGCAATGATTCTTCTGTTTAGCCGCGTTAACGAGTTTTCTGACAGCGGGACCAACTGTCAGGACATGTGGTTATGCAAGTAAGTATCTTTTCAAAATTAGTTCTTATGATATTGTAGTTTCACTGGACGTAAAATAGAAAATGAAAAACATTCTAGTTTCTAAGGAGAAATATCTTTGGTCTGTGCATCGGTGATGCATGCAACCTTTGCATTGCAAAGTTTTCAATATGTTACGTTGAACATTTTAAAATACCGTGGAAGGACTAAGAGAGCAACAACAAAGATTACATGTATAACTTGCACATCACTAGTCCTTGCTTTGAAGGATAACACATCAATATAAGAAATGCAACCCTTCGGTAACTAGTAACTACTCTCTCCGTTCTAAAATACTTGACATAGATTTTTCTAAATACGGATGTATTTAGAAATGTTTTATTGTGTAGGTACATGTATATTTAAATAAAGTTGTGTCAAGTATCAAGTATTTTGAAATGGAGGGGATAAATAATAAACAAGCTAGGCAACCTAATCTACCAGTTCGATTACAGTTGTTGTGATGGCCCTTTCGTGCCCCGCTCAGCCGAGTTGTCTCTGCATGTTCTCCGACACGGCATGCACCACTATTATTGGCGAATCACTTGTTTTCCCTTCGAGCTTTTTGAGCCCATCCAATCAGTTAGGTCAGACACCAAAGGGCATACGACGATACGTACATAACACACACGGATGGACCAAGGTCTCGTGCTAAGCCAGGCCAAACTCATGTTGGCGCCCTCGCAAAAGATGGCGCTGCATATGCATGCATATACGGATTGTCGGGTGCATGCTCTAGCTAGGATACAGCAGTGTTTTGTATCGTACCATCCTTTTCTTGCCGGCTTCGCACGTGGGATGAGTTGTCCTTTCACGTGCGGTGTATATATGTATATGTAGCTAGATCTTGTGCTCAGCTTGCAGGTCGGAGTATATGCGATTCCTATGGTGAACCCACTATCATGTAGTGCAAATAATACCGTCGCAAGGAGAGACAGATCCAGGGTTCATGTTAGGGCCGGGGCCAAGTAGTCTGCTTTTATCTTGCGGTGCTTCAGATCCCAGGCTCCTTGGAACTGGGATGGGATTTATAAAAAAATCAAATAAAAAAATATAGTTTGAAGTTAAACTGATCAAATAAATTCTACATATACATTGAAATGTGGCGAAATATATACCTTAAAATAATTTATAACATATTTATTTGTGCGCTACTATAAAAAGTATGGATCTACAAAAGCAAGTAGTAATTTAAGAAGACATCGCCAATCATCTGATTCGAAAGCACGGAAATTTGACTGATATTTAACACTGAAATATCTAGTTGTTCGATAGAAGCTTACACGAAGGGTATGTATAGAAAAAGCCGATAGAATCTTACACGGTGCACGCGCAAGAGTTTTCTTCCAACAGGATCACCATGTTCACCATCAGCATAACCTTCGTGGAAGCCACGGCATTCGTACATGGCACTGTCGTCCATATCGAATAGATACAAGTTTACTTGACCCGCTAATGCATCCAACAAAACCGAGACACGATCGATATCCACACAATACATTCTGAAATCCTGACCGCCACATAAAAAACCGAACCAATCGTTTCAAAAAAAAATCATTTAAAAAAAACGAACCAAAACCAATTGGAAATATTCAGTACCTTAGACCAGTAAACCATTCCACATGGTGATGTTTGTCCGCATCGAAACCTCTCCAGATAGGTTGCACATCACTGCAGAATATCTCTGTCGGGTTCCGGTGGAAAAGTATATAACCGCACAAGCTATGGACCCGTGGGATTCGAGGCTGGACGTGCCGCAACAACTTTGTCCAGCTCAAACAGCGGTTGGCGAGGAGCGGTGAAAAGTAGCGGTTCCACGAAAGGTTGACTGACTCATGTCTCTTCGCTGCAGACGTGGTCTAGCTAAGATAAGCCTTGAGAAATTCAGATGGTGTGCGGATATGAGGACGCTGTAAATGTGTTTTAAACCCCTGGGCCATGAGCCAGCTGAACATCCAAATCACAGCTCACACACCACCAGCCGGCAGAAACGGCTGCCGTGTTGTACTGCTGTGCTCCCTTGCTCAGCAGAGGTGCGATTTCCCTCTCCTAAAATATCTCTTTTTCTCTTGTGTGTCTTCCTGTCAGAATAGCTTTAGGTGAAATGTAACCATTTGCTAAAGTTACTCTGTTACGCACGTATTTTCCATAGGCTTCTAAGCTTGTTCGTTTCTGGTTATAGCATGGGCGCACCTACACTGGAAGTAAACATGCAGTTCGTGACATGCCACCAAGTTTATCATTTACATTTTGCAAGTGACGTGCGCCTTATGATGCGTTCTCTCAAGCAGCCGGCGAAATTCACCATGCTTTTGCTGTTGGCGTTGCTGCTGCTCTATAATGGAGGTGGCAGTGTTCATGGCACAACGATCCACGACAACAACGTTGATCTACACGCACTGCTCGACTTCAAGAAGGGCATCACCAACGATCCTCAGGGAGCCTTGAGCAACTGGACCACCAACACCCATTTCTGTCGGTGGAATGGTGTCAACTGCACCACGACACCACCGTTTCGCGTCTCAACGCTGACCCTCACCGGCCAAAACTTACAAGGCCAAATCACCCCCTCTCTTGGAAACCTAACCTTTCTTGAAAGGCTTGACCTCTCCAATAACAATTTAGTTGGCCCCTTGCCTCCTCTTAACAATCTCCGGATACTGCAGATACTTTATCTGAACAACAACTTCTTTCAGGGGATTATCCCTTCTGAAACCGGGTTCCTTTTCAACCTAGAAGCTCTGGATCTTTCTGTCAATAGCTTGGTTGGCCCCTTGCCTAACCTAGGCAGTCTGCAGCAATTACAAAACCTTATATTGCGCAATAACCATTTGCAGGGGATCATTCCTGATTCACTTACAAATTGCTCCAACCTAACCAATATAGACCTCTCTTCCAACTCTCTAGTGGGTGAAATTCCTCCCAAATTAGGATTTCTTCCATATTTGTCGAATATCGATTTTAAATCAAATCAACTCAAGGGAAGCATTCCTAATGAGCTTGGGAAATTGCCTCACTTACAAAGCTTGCTCCTGGGAGACAATAAGCTTTCAGGCAAATTCCCGCATGGCATCTTGAACCTTTCAACTTCTCTCCAATTTCTAAGCTTGGAGCTCAATATGTTAGGCAAGGCATTGCCACCTAATATAGGCGACCTTCGGAGTCTCATACGGCTAACCATGGGTGCCAACATGTTTGAAGGTCACGTCCCAGCTTCCCTAGGCAATGCTACTGGCTTAGAACTGATAGATTTATCAAAAAACAGTTTCACCGGGAAAATTCCTACTTCTTTTGGAAATCTTTCAAATCTGACTATTCTAAACCTTGAGTCTAACAAGCTTGAAGCAAGGGAAAACCAAGACTGGGAATTCTTAAATGCATTGAGACACTGTCGTTCCCTAAAGGCACTCTCAGTATCTTTTAACAGGCTGCAGGGATCTATACCACAGTCTGTTGGTAACCTAAGCCCCAGCCTTGAGAAACTTAGGTTGGCTGGAAACAACTTATCAGGACAAGTACCCCAGAGCATAGGAAAACTTACTGCCTTAACTGTACTGGGTCTAGCTGGAAACAATTTAAGTGGTAAAACAGAAGGATGGATAATAAACCTAAAAAGCCTTCGGGTATTAAGTCTCCAGTCAAACCTCTTCACCGGCCAAATCCCATCATCTATTAGCACTCTTACTCACACATGGCATATCTTTATCTCGATGGTAATGAATTTGAGGGACTCATACCAGCCAGCTTGGGAAACATACCACTCCAAGAGCTAAACCTTAGCTGTAATAATCTTCAAGGGTATATACCAGCGAACATCGACAGCCTCCAAGACATCATACATTTGGATCTTAGCCATAACAGCCTCCAAGGTAACATACCTCAGTTTGGTAACCTTGAACAAATTGTGACACTAGATCTCTCATCAAACAAGCTTACTGGGCAGATTCCTGATTCTCTGGGCCAATGCCTCAACTTAGAAAGTATGAGAATGGAACAGAACTTTCTGACCAGCGACATCCCAATATCTTTTGGCAACCTGCCACTCCTAAGTACGCTAAATCTTTCACATAATAACTTGTCAGGCACAATACCATCAGCTCTAAACAAACTAGAGTACCTCATCAGTCTTGACCTTTCATATAATCATCTTGAAGGAGAATTACCAAGAAATGGGGTATTTGGAAATGTTACAGCAGTTTCACCTTGAAGGAAATTGGGGGCTGTGCGGAGGTGCGATGGATCTCCATATGCCCCCGTGTCCTGCTGCTTCCCGGGGATCACAGACAGAGTACTATTTGGTCAGAGCGTTAATTCCTTTATTTGCTTTCATGTCACTCGTAATGCTAACTTATGTCATAATCACGGGGAAGAAACCATCACGAAGAAAGAACTTATTTTTGCTTTCTTTTGGTAAGAAATTCCCAAGAGTCTCTTACATGGATCTAAGTCAAGCTACGGGAAACTTCTCAGAGGCAAAGCTCCTCGGAAGAGGAAGCTATGGTTCAGTGTACAGAGGAAATTTAACTCATGCTAAAATACAAGTGGCCATTAAGGTTTTTGACCTTGAGATGAAATGTGCAGACAAAAGTTTTGTAACAGAATGCGATGTTTTAAGAAGCATTCGACATCGGAATCTTCTACCCATCCTAACAGCATGTTCGACCATCGATAGTAATGTTGATGCTTTCAAAGCTCTAATTTACGAATTCATGCCTAACGGGAACTTGGACACATGGTTGCATGGCAACTTTGCTGGTGGTTCCTCGAAATGTTTGAGCTTAGACCAAAGAGCAAGCATAGCTGTTGGCATAGCTGATGCATTGGCTTACTTACACAACGACTGTGAAAGGACGATTGCACATTGTGATTTGAAACCAACAAATATCCTTCTTGACGATGATATGAATGCTTATTTGGGAGACTTTGGCATTGCGAGTCTCGTGGGACATTCAAGTTCAAATATCTCAGTCGGATTGAAGGGAACGATAGGGTACATAGCTCCTGGTATGCTAATTCCCACACTTCTTTTCTTGCATGACCTGTTATTTACAAAATGAACTTTACACTGTACTAACTACTGCAATTTTATCTCTTGGTAGAGTATGCTCAAAGTGCCCTGGCATCCATCAGCGGGGATGTTTACAGTTTTGGAATAGTACTCCTAGAGATGTTGGTTGGTAAAAGACCGACGGATCCTATGTTTGAGAATGAACTCAGCTTGGTCAGCTTTGTGGAGACGAACTATCCAAATCAGATACTACATATCATTGATGCTCATCTCCAGGGAGAATTCGAGGGCTATACCCAAGCAAACATTACGATGGAGAATGTGGTTTATCGATGCTTGCTATCACTGATGGAAGTCGCTCTTTCTTGTACGCGTCTGATCCCAAAGGAACGAATGAACATAAGAGAAGCAACCACTAAGTTGCATTCAATCAGAACATTATACATTAGAGCGACAAAACGAGAGCAAGTCATGCTTCACTAGAGTTGTTTTTAATGGGTCATGATCTCATGTTATACCAGGTTTAGTTTGTCCTTCATGTTTGCAGTAGGCATAAATAGTACTAGAAGATAATAAAATCACACCACTGTCATCAAAAAGGAAAAGAGCTGGTGCTCGAGTCGGACCGGGTTACGCAGCCTATGGGCTTTTGAAGTTGGTTCGAGCTTCGGCCTCAAGTCCTTGGGCTTTTAATGTGAACAGTTGATGGACTTCAAAAGCATCAGATATCTCAAAAAAAAGTAACACATCAATCCACCGATACTCGAGCCTCTCTCGCACCATATTTTTTGCGATCAAATATACCAGCAACGCGGTTCCATCTTTTTCGTGAAATAAAGGCCAGGCGCTTCCTAAATTTTGGACCGCGTGTGCGTGCCGTCACACTCACTGCCTTGCTCTTCGCTCTCCCTGACTCTGATGGCCCCCTCTGTGGTGCATCATGCAAGCTTGGGGGCGGCCGTGTAGATGTGTAATGCATTGCCGATCCGAGCAACGAACAAGAGAACCCAACGTTACCAGATGAGCTTGAGGAATGTAGCAGAGCAGCCACACTTAAGTACATCGCCGACGGTTAGAGTCGGTCATCGTCATTTCTCTTAGACTAGGCTACCATGCCTAGATGTCAGCATGTTTTTGTTTTGTTTATGAGGGTGGACATCGATGACTAGCAGTATTAGGTCTATAGGACCCATGTAAGCGTGGTCATTTTCCATATGTACTAGTAAAGCCCAAAAGCATGTATCTGTTCAGAAACTGAAGCCTAATAAGGAAATACAGTATGAAACAGCCCATCTGCTGAGTACCCACCTACAGGCGATGACCGGTCGTGGAAGCGTGGTCATTTTCCACTAACGCTCTCGCCTAATCAGATCGATCGATCGACCTGGGTGCGAGGAGCCGCTCGCTGCCGCTTGTTCAAAAAAAAAAAACGCTCGCCGCCGCCGACCCTGGACTTTCATTGTCGGCGTATCCAGCAGCCGAATAGTATGGATGCGGTCGCCGATCTTCTGACCGCTTACCGTGAGTTCGCACCACTGTCCCCTCAATTCACCATCGGATTAGTCAAAGTATACGTGCTAATGTCATCCAACTCTTTTAATTTGTTCTACTACTTCAGTTTAGCTATACTTTAGTTAGTTAAAAACTTAAAAAACGGTGAGAAACAATGTAGTAGTTTGATTTTTTGCTCGAATTGATTCGATCTGCTGAAAATTGATGATTCTGTAACATTCTACATACATTTAAACTAGCAAAAATTAGCTACCTTCTTGCCGAACATATGACACTTTGCTTTTATTAGCTTACCCCGAAATATTTCTCGATATTGAATTTTGTTTTCACTCGATGCGTGATTAATATACTTGACCTAGCGGTGTCATAGTCGTTGGCCCATACACACCATTTTGTAAAAGAGAGGAATAGGCGTATCTTACACACCCACCATTTTTGAAAAGAGAGAAATAGGAGTATTTTCAACGAGACAAGTCTCACTCATCTTTAGGTAGCCAAGCTTGTTTTGGGCGACAACAAGCATCACACTCCCTCTTTTGGAGCCACCCTTCCGCCCGGGCATTGGCTAGCTCCTAGAATTTCGTCGTTTGCCGCCTCCCCCTCAAGTTAAAATCCTAGCTTCGCCTATGTACAGAAATCATCGATCAATCGCGAGCTCATGTACACCGCCCCATCTGACGCGGGTGTAACGCCGCTTGAAGTAGTGGTTTCATGGGCTGCTGCAAATGAGGACCAATATTTCCTTTTTTTTTTTGCATTTTTTTGAAAAAACAATTATCTGAATATTTTATAAAAACTAGAACATTGATCAAAATCTTATTTAGTTAAACATTTTAAAATTTGAACAATATTGAAACTGAAATTTTATTGAATATTTTTAAAATTTGAATATTTTTAATCTTAACGTTTCTCAAATGTGAATTTTCAAAAGTTGACCACTTTTAATTTAAACATTTATAAGATTTGAACATTTTTCAAATCTAAACATTTTTAAAATATGAACATTTTCAAAATTTGAACCTTTTCTAAAAGTATTTTTTTATACAACTCAAAATTAAAGTAAAAGGAAAAACTGAAAATAAAAAAGAGAAAAGAAGAAGAAACCAAAATTTAAAAGAGAATAAAAAATAACGAAATGAGCCAGCCGTTAAGGTAACGGGGTGCACAGCGTGAGCCTCTCGCTTGCAACGGGCGAAAAATAGGATTTGTGGATCCATCGAATAACTCGTAATCATCAAGATCCAACTTGCCCAGCTTGTCCCAAGTTAAGCACGCGGGCAGCGCATGGAATGCCAGCTTGCCAAGTCGATGGGACCATGTGCGGCGGCACGGGCCCCACTCCTATGGACCAGGACTGGTTAGGGGCAGATGTGTAACATCCCCAATTCAGGCTTTTAGTAATTAGGAGTTGATATGTGCATCATGAGCATCATTTGCATTTAGAATTTGAAAAGAATGAGTTTTAAAAGAAGGGTTAATCCCTTGTTATTTTGGTGACATGAAAATATTTCTAATTTTCAAAATCCAAGGTTGCCAATAGCTTCCTTGTGAAATTCAGAATCTCCTAGGCCAAGTTAATCAGTTAGTTACTCTCCGTCCTTTTCCTCCCCTCCGTCACTGTAGCAGAGAGGAGAAGGCGACTTTTTGGGCGATTCCCGTTGACTCACCGCGTCCGCGCCGGCGAGGCGTGGGATTCCTCCTCTCCGCCAGCTGCTTCGGCAGCGGGAGGGTGGGGGATCCCCGTCTCCGGCCTGTACATACGGTAGAGTAGGATGGTGTTCCCGCCGGCGGCGCTCTGGTGAAGGTGGTGCGGCTGGTGGGTGGTTTGGTGTCAAGGGGATCTTCTCCGGCGGTGCGGTTCTTCGGAGCTCGGCGTCGTCTTCCTCGACTTGTGGGAGTTGGGAGCCCGGCGTGGCTCTTGAGCTCCTTAGTTCTCTGCCAGATCTGGGGTGGCGGCGGATCTGGCGGCCGGAACCCAGGACTGGACGTGGTCGGCGGCTTCGTCCTGCGTCAACTACGATGGTGGCTGCGGCAAGGCGGTGGTGCTGGGGAGGGAGGGTGTTGGCCGTGCCCGTTTACCGGCTTAGGCTCCGTCGCGGCGCGGCGGACAAGTTCTGCGGCCTCTTTCAACAAGGAAGGCGCCCTCAGGCAGCGGTGAGAAGGAGGATGGCGACCTTCGTCGTCGACGCCGGAGAAGAAGGCGACTGCGGTTCTGGTTCTGAATTCCCCTACGTATTGTACTCTGTTTCTGTATTTGTACTGTGTACTCTGTATGTGGTACTATGTTGAAATATACGTGGGCTTTCAAAAAAAAAAAAAAAGAATCTCCTAGGCTTTTTCTGTAATTTTAAATCTTCCAAAAAGGTCCAAAATCGATTTAAAAGCTTCTGTTTTTAAATCCCTTCTGCTATTTCCTGAAAGCCAGGGGATTTTCTACAAAACCTCCAGTCGTCTTCAACCTTCCGACCCGGAGCAGCTCCGTGTCGCGCCCCCGGCCGTCGCCGTGCTGCGCTGCGATGCGCGCTACCGACGTCCTCCGGCGTATAAGAAGACCTCTGCCGCCGCAAGAAACCCTAGCCGCCATTTTCCCTCTCTCTCTCCTCCCGCAAACCTAACCCTAGCTTCTAGCCGACGCCGTTTGCCGTTGATTCTGGAGCTCTACCGTGTCGTCTGCTTCATCCTCGTCGAGTCTTGCTTGCCGGGAAGCAAGCAATTGACGGAATCGAGCCTCCTCCTCCAACTCTGGCCGCCGGCCGCCATGGATGATTCCGGCCGTCCTCGACCTTGTCTCGCCCCTCCGACCTCTCCGGCTTACTCCTGGTGAGCCTCTGGTCCTCCAGGACCTCTTTTACCTCTCCCTCTCGCTCCGGTTTGCTTCCGCGCCGTGCGCCATCTCCGGCAGCCGCGTTTGGACGTCGCCGGCGAGCTCCGGCGACCAAATCCGAGCGGCGCCGCCCCAGAAGGGTCACGCGCGCTCTCGAGTGTCCAACGCGCGTATCCGCGCCCGCTCTGCTACTCGCAATCGAAGGATTCGTGCTCAGCAGAGCAATTGCTCCATTGCTGATGTCATTATGACGTCAACGTTCCTTTTCTTTTCCGAAATTATTTTCTGAAATTCTTTTAAATGAATTAAACTTTGGAAATTCATAACTAATTCATTTTAATTTAGAAAAATATAATTAATATGTTAAAATGTTGAGAAAAATATGATCTACCTAATTGAATCAAATTCATGCATGTTTAAAATAATTTGAACCCTGTTTAAAATAGAGGGACAATCTACCCTATTTCTTTAAAATATGGGGTTTGTGGAAATGCCACTTGTCAGGCATTCCAACTCCATTTAAAATGTTCTTCATGTGTAGGGCTTACATTTCAATTAATGTCATACATTGTGTGCATTGCATTATGCCATGTGTTGATTGTTGTTTTCGTTTATAGTTTGGTCCTTCTCAGTAGAACGTGAATTCGAGATCGAGATCGACAACACTGAAGGCCATTACTTCATCATCGACGATCCAATTAAGGGGAAATCCATGACAACCTATTCTTGGTTATCATGGTCAAGGCAAGCATAACCTCTTATCTGCACATATATGGTTTCAAAGTATTTGATTCTTGTGTTATGCATACGATTCAAATGTGGTTTTGGTCGGGGTTTAGAGTATCCTATGTGCTGCATAGCACTTGCGTTGTGATCCATCTCTCCTAGCAGCCCTAGGTCTGCTTGTGCGGGTATCGCCAGAGCCTATATCTGCTTCGCATAGCTACACCTAACTGTTTGGCGTTGCTACATCCAGTTAATGGTTCAGAGTTGCGAAGGAACCTGAAGGAGGATGTGGAAAGAGTGGAGATGTTTGAACATGTTTAAAGGCTTGGATGGGAGGCCACATTGGGATTGTGGTGGGTTGTTCCATTCTTGCTGACACTAGGACCTGAGTTCTCGTCTCTGGAACCAAGACTTTGCGTGCATCCACACAGGGTATTCATTTCCCCTCGGCTTCAGCTTGCCTAACCTGCTCCGTGAAGCCACTAGTTCGAGTGTTCCATTTGCGTGTGCGGTAAAAATGATTTGAGGAAAATGTAGGGCCGGGACCAGGAGGGCTGCGGTCACAGATCTTGGTCCCTGCATCGCACTAGGGTCCGTTGCGCGTTGGCGGTCAGACCTTCTGTTGTGGCTCATGGAAATAGGCAAAGCTTGGGAAGGGTCGTTGATGTGGGGGTACCACGACAAATCCCATGGTTCGATCGGTACCTAGGGTTGAGATAGGGAGAGAGAGATTTGGTAGCGCTGGTAGTAACGACGACTGACAAGCGAGGTTTACCCAGGTTCAGGCCCCCGGAGGGTAACACCCTACTTCCTGCTTGTCTGGTTATTGATGTTTGCGGTGTACAAAGGAGCTACAATGGCGTCCCGGCGAGATGCGATCTCGTTAGAGTTTCGGTCGTATGAGTATTGCGTGACCTAGATCGGCGGCCCTCCCAGCCTCTATATAGGAGGCTGGGTCCCGGGAGTTCGCAACCGATTAGCTTTACAGGTAAGGTAGGTCTCTACCGACTTAAGCTTTGTTTGTATTGGAGCGTACTTCTCCTTGTTGGGCCCCCTTCATGGGCCTTGGTCGTAGGCTTCTGGCAGGTTTGTTGCTGGGCCTTAGCTTATACGTGCACCAGGTGTCCTCATGGTGGGGCAGCCGAAGGGTAGGCCCACATTAGTAGCCCCCGAGTGCTTGGTCGACTTGAAGACTCGGGCAGGGACTCCTCCGTAAGTGCACGTCGTCATTTACTTGCTTTGCTATGAATCAAGTCAGTCGGTAATGCATCGACCATCATTTTGCTTGTTTTGTTGTATGGATGTAAGTTAATACGTCGACTGATGCTTTGCACGTATTTTTGCTGTCCTTCTGACAGTTTTCAGAGATGGTGGCATAGTAAGCCTGGTACACTCGACGGATCGGGACCAGTTAATTGCTCATTTGGGCAAAACCTTACTAGCCTACTTCAATTTCTTGTCCCCGGACTCGAACCCGGAATGGGCTGGTCAGGCCCGACTCAGGCCGCGGAGGTCTTACAGAGTCGTCCTGCAGCATACTTTGCGGGTACCTAACGCGTCCACTAGGATTTTCTTCATGTCTGTTGACACGAAAAGTTTCAGGGCAAACGCAGTATGTGCGGGCCCCGGCCGGCTCGACGGATCGCGGGTCTTACCTATGCACCATGTATGCAGCTTCCGAGGATCGTCAGATGCAACTCGGGGAGATTATGACTATGGTTTTTGAAAGGACATAGTCCGATAATCTTGTTTTGATGATTGATCACAACACTTGGAAGTATTTAACACACCGCTAAGTATCCACAGGAAATATGATTGTCTACACCAAAAAGATACTAGTGTATATATCACTATGCAAAAAGGAAGAAAGCGGGCCATCGGAAGGTGAAGAGTGAAGAGAGAAGGAGCGCAGCAGGGCGGCCGGCCCCAAGGCCGGTTCTCTCTGCCACCCAGCCGCCCCCCAAGTCGGCCTCGGCCGGCCCCTTGGCCGGTTCTCTCTGGCGCTCGGCCGGCCCCAAGGCCGGTTCCGTCGGATGCTCGGCCGGCCCCCCAGCCAGCCCAGGCCGGCCCCGAGGCCGGTTTGCTCGGGTGCTAGGCCGGCTCTTCTCCTGCGCGACGACGCCATGTACCCCTTCAACGGTCATTTATTGAAAGGGACTATAAATACCTCTTCACCTACCTTTGGACAAGTAGCTTAACCATCTTTGAAGAACACCATTATTGCAAGCTCAAGACTTGATAGATCTCCCAATCCCTCCACCCAAACTCGTTGATCTTTGGAGGATTGAAGGAGAAGGCCCGGATCTACATCTTTACCAAGCCGTTCTTCATTTCACCCTCATTCACTTGAGGGACCCTTTGATAGGATTTCCTTTGGGAAAACCTAGCTCGTTATTATACTCACTTGTTGTCTTTGTGACAGATTTATAGCTGTTCGGGAGCCCCCAACCCAATTGTGGGTTGTGCCCCGGATCGTTGTTGTAAAGGCTCCGGAACCCGTCTTGAAGGTTTCGATAGTGGAAGGTGAACCAAACCTTTGTGGTGCGGTTCATCAGAGAATAGGGTGAGCCTTTGTGGCGTTGAGTTGTGACCTTCGTGGTAGCTCTCACCCCTCCAACGAGACGTACTCACCTAAAAAGGAGGAACTCGGGATTACATCCGTGTCTCCACGTGCTTTCACTTTCGGTTACCTCTATCCTTGTTTACCTTCTTTACTTCGTGTATCTTGCTTAGTTGCTAGCTTGTCATATAGGTAAATTCACCATAGTTGCATATCTAGAGAATTTACCTTTTGTGTCGAGCCTAATTTGAAAAAGTACTAAAATTGAATTAGCACCTATTCACCCCCCCTCTAGGTGTCATACGATCCTTTCAATTGGTATCAGAGCAAGGTTCTCTTGTCGGGCTTAACCGCGTAAGAGAAGTATGACCGGTGTGGGTGATCCCGTGGATGACCAAGCCACTACGGCATCAATGGCCGATCTCAAATTGATGGAGACATCTTTGAAATCGTCCATGGATACCCAATTTGCCGAGATGCGTGAATTGATCAAGCAACTCGCAATTGGCAAGGTTCCTACGGAGACCATCCCACTAGAGGACTCCGCTAACTCCAATGACGGTGATACCGAGGAGGAAAAGGAGAAAAAGAAAGGGGTTGAAAACACCGATCTTAAGAAACCCTCTACATCTACCACCTTACCCGAAGGTGGGAAGCCGGAGTACCATGAGGTTCCCTTTGTGTACTCTCCCGACCCACCTATCCATCATACTCGCATAAACCCTTTAGGTCCACCTCGTAAGCTTAATGCATTGGCTTTTGCTACTTGGCAACCCTTAATGAAATCTCATATCAACAGTTCCTCTATCGAGTTTTGGAGGATCATTCAAGTGGGATACAAGGCCGTGAATCCTAACAAGTTGACAAGAAGAGAAGTGGCAGATGCGCAACTCAATGCCTCCGCTCTTCACATGATTGAACTTGCCGTTGGAGAAAAGGATCTCTATCACATCCAAAATCTCACTACCGCCAAAGAAGCTTGGGATTGCCTTTCCGAGGTGTTCCTTGGGAATGAGAGCATGAAGAGGAATAGATTTGATGCTTTGAACAATGAAGCCGAAGGCTTCTACATGCTTGATAGTGAAACTCATGAAGAGATGTATGCAAGACTCAAGACTCTTGCACAAGCCTTTTTTAATGTTGGGGCAACTTATGTGAATGATGCTTGGATCAAGGGGAAGTATGTGAATGCTCTCATGCCCTTCGAGCCCGTTGACTTGAAGGCCCTACAAGGAAAATACAACTACCTTGAGATGACATCCAATGAAGTTATGCAAGAGATGCAAGCCTCCAAGGTTGCCACCAAGAATGCTCTAGACAATCGTGCTAGGGCCATGGGAATGAAACAAGGTCCCTCACTTGCTTTGAAGGCCAAGGTTGTGTGCCTTGATGAACATGATGAAGTTGAAGCATGCCCGATCAACATTCCTCCCGATGATCTTGAACAAGCCCTCCATGGTCACATAGCTCTTGCAACAAGGACATTTTGGAATGACCCGGCCAAGGCAAAGTCTCAACTTGATCGAACAAGCAATCCAAGTGGGAAGAAGGAGTTTGCTAATAGCATAAAGACTTGCTACAATTGTCATAACAAGCATCACTTCATCAAAGATTGTGCTTATGAGAATAGAGAGCAACACGGTGGAAGGCTTGTCCTCAAGGGCCCATCAAACATGATACAAAAGAAGCCTTTCGTCAAGAAGAAGCCTTTCTTCAAGAAAGAACCAAGAATTGTGTTGATGACTCAAGAAGAGTATCCTTCCGATGATTCCGAAGAAGAAGAAGAACCCACTCGTGAGGTGGCTGCATTGGCCATTGTATCAACTCCATCTCCTTCTCTCTTCGAATCCCCCAATGAGAACCTCTCCATCAACACCGCTCGTTGCCTCATGGCTCACATCACCGAGGTATCATCTTCTACTCCCAAGACTATGCATGAAATGGATGATAAATCTAGTCTTGTGATTAAGAAAGAACTTGTTGCTTCCGATACTATTGTGGCTAACTTTCAAGGTGAAACTAAGGCATATGTTGAGTCACTCTTGAGACAACTTGATGCAGCCGAAGAAATCCTTGATGACAAGGGAAAATTGAGAGAGAGGACGCTCTCACCATTGCATCCTTGAATGCCTCTCTTGAAGAAGAGAGTGAATATAGAACTTCTCTTGAGGAAAGACTTGAGTCCCTTGATGATAAAAATGATGAAATAATTGCTAAATTTATTAAGGATAGAGACCATGTCTTTGCTAAATATAAAGTGATTAAAAAGGAGAAAGCCGAGTTTGTGGTTGCTAATGCTAGACTCCTTGAGGATATGGAGAAACTTGACAAGGCTCACAAGGCCTTGGAAAGTACCCACTCTCTTCTTGTCAAGTCTCATGAGCAACTTCAAACTCAACTTTCTAAATCTAACTCTCCTAGCACTTCTACTCCCTCTTGTGATCATGCAAATGTTATTGAGAAAAATGCTAGGTTGAAGGTTGAGCTTGCCAAGGCCACTAGTGCCAAGAGCTCAATTCCTAAAGGTAAAGAAAAGGTTGTTTCTCAAGGGTTTGAGCAAAAACAACACAAAGGAAAGGAGGGTCTTGGTTATGTAGCCAAGGCAAAGAAGAAGAAGAGCAACAACATGGAGAACAAGGCCAAGGCCGCACAAACCAAGACTACCATTGCGAGTGGAAATGCCACAAGGGGCAAGACCACTCGTAGTGACTTTGCGGGAAATGCTAACCCTCACTACATTCTATATGTTGATTATTATGGTGATGTTTATGCTAAATATGTTGGACCTTATGATGGGTATGTTGCTCATGCTATTTGGGTCCCAATGACTCTTGTTGCTAACCAAAGAGGACCCATTGCAAGATGGGTACCTAAAACCAAGCAATGATTTCTTTTAGGATGTAACACCCCGGCCACCCCCAGGCCGGGCCTGTCACCCCTGGCAGCTCGCTAGGATCTCCAGACTGGCCCCACAGATCAACACTGGTCTTTTCTGCGCACTTTGTCCTCACTCGTGCGCACCCAGGAACCAGTTCCCGGTCGGTCACCCATCCTTGGAGTGCTCCGGGCCAAGCACGCTTAACCTTGGGGTTTCTTCCAGATGAGCTTCCGGAAAAGAAGTTGCAAATTATTGATATGAGTATTCTATCAATCCTGTTAAGCCCTGAGCCAGGATCTCACATCCTTCCCCCCTTAGAAGACCGACGCCCTCGTCGGTCAGCCCCCAGTCCAGGAACTTCCCCTCTTGGCACCCGTCTGTGCGCCCAGTGCCGGCACATGCTCCAACATGTCCGCCCACTGACCCGCACACGCCCGAGTTACCGCGAGGGTCGGCTCTGATACCAAATTGTAACACCCCGGCCACCCTCGGGCCGGGCCTGTCACCCTGGCAGCTCGCTAGGATCTCCAGACTGGCCCCACAGATCAACACTGGTCTTTTCTGCGCACTTTGTCCTCACTCATGCGCACCCGGGAACCAGTTCCCGGTCGGTCACCCATCCTTGGAGTGCTCCGGGCCAAGCACGCTTAACCTCGGAGTTTCTTCCAGATGAGCTTCCGGAAAAGAAGTTGCAACTTATTGATATGAGTATTCTATCAATCCTGTTAAGCCCTGAGCCAGGATCTCACATAGGACTATGCTTCCGGTGGGTCGAAATGAGTGGTTGATAGTGGATGCACTAGTCATATGACCGGAAGCAAGGAGATCATGACGGAGTTGGGACCAAATATAAATCAAGCATCCGTCTCCTATGGTGATAAATCAAAAGCGGAGGTAAAGGCCTCGGCAAGGTGGTAGTTGCAAAGGATATCACCCTTGTAAATGTCATGCTTGTCGAGTCCCTCGGTTACAATCTTATGTCCGTTCGTGCACTTAATAAGATGAATTTTGATGTCCATTTTACTATTGATATGGTGGTACTCTTGAGGAGCAAGACTCTAAAGGTCATGTTCGTTGGGTATGTTGAAAATGAGTTGTTTGTGGTGGACTTTTCGGGGTCAACCAACACTCAAGCAATATGCCTATTCGGAAAGGCCGACGTGGGATGGTTGTGGCATCGCCGCTTGTCCCATGTCAACATGAGAACTTTGCAAAGTCTTCACAAGGGTGGCCACATTCTTGGACTAAAAGACAATGTTTCTTTTTCTAGAGATCGTCTTTGTAGGGCTTGTGTTGAAGGAAAGATGCATGATTCTCCCCATCAAGCAAGACCATCATTTCATCAAAGAGGATATTGGAACTTCTTCATGTTGATCTCTTTGGTGCCGTGCCTCAACCAAGTCTTGGTGGGAAGAAATATTGTTTGGTGATTGTTGATGACTATTCAAGATTTACTTGGGTTTTTTCTTCAAGACGAAGGATGAGACCCAACAAGCCGTCATCGACTTTTCCAATGAAGTTCAACGCCAACACAATGTCCCTATATTGGTCATTAGGAGTGATAATGGCTCCGAGTTCAAGAACTACACCTTAAATGAGTTTCTTAGTGAAGAGGGGATTCGTCATCAATATTCCGCTGCATATACCCCTCAACAAAATGGTGTAGCCGAAAGGAAGAACCGGACTCTTATGGATATGGCAAGGTCTATGTTGGCGGAGTTTAAGTCTCCGCTTTCTTATGGGCCGAAGCTATCTCCACGGCATGTCATTCTCAAACCGGCTCTTTCCGTGTTGGCAAAAGAAACTCCTATGAATGCTCACCGGCAACAAGCCCAATGTTCCTACTACCGAGTATTTGGTTGTAAGTGTTTCTATAAAATCAAAGTGTTCGTTTCTAAATTTGAATCTAAAGCTTTAGAGGGTGTTTTTGTTGGGTACGGTGCCGAATCTCACACCTATAGAGTCTATGACAAAACCTTGGGAAAGTCATAGAATCTTGTATGTGAGGTTCGATGAGAATGACGGCTCCCAAGTGGCGCAATTTCATGTTTGTGATGTAGATAATGAGAGCCTCAAGATGCTATAAGAAGAATGGGCATTGGTTTCCATCGTCCCGTTGAGATTCATTACGAGTCTCCTCAAGCAAGTCCAAGCTCCATTCAAGTGGAGACCTCTTCATCACAAGTTGAAACGCGCCTATCATGGAAGCAAATGATGCACCACCCAAGAACAAGTTCAAGACCCTCCTCATGTTGACCAAGTTGCTATGCAAGAACCAAGTTCTCCATTTGTTGATGCTAGCCAAGGTCATGACCAAGATCAACCCTCTCCTTCTATTGTTGAAGATGTGCATAGATGATCAAGGTCAACATTCCGGTCAAGACGGGGACTCAAATGATCAAGATGATCAAGAGATACCTCCAAGATGCAATAGAGATATCGAAGCCCGTCGTAAAGCAAATTGCAAGAGACTTTAAATAAAGAGTCACAAGCTAGAAAAATCCTTGGTGACCAAAGAAGAGTGTTACCACAAGAAGGCAATTGGCAAGCTTTAGTGAACATCAAGCTCATATTTCCATGGTGGAACCAAAGAAAGTGTTTGAAGCTCTTGAAGATCCGGATTGGTTAGAAGCTATGCATGATGAACTCAATAACTTCAAGCGCAACAAAGTGTGGAATCTAGTTGAGAAGCCAAAAGATTGCCGCAATGTTATAGGCACAAAGTGGATATTCAAGAACAAGCAAGATGAGCATGGAATGGTTGTGAGGAACAAGGCAAGATTGGTTGCACAAGGGTACTCTCAAGTTGAAGGCATTGATTTTGGAGAGACTTATGCACCCGTGGCTCGCCTTGAGTCCATCCGTATCCTTCTTGCATATGCATCACATCATAACTTTAAATTGCAACAAATGGATGTGAAAAGTGCCTTTCTTAATGGTCCTTTAAAGGAGTTGGTATATGTTAAGCAACCACCGGGTTTCGAGGACCCAAATTCCCTAACCATGTCTACAAGCTTGATAAGGCGCTCTATGGTCTCAAACAAGCACCTCGTGCTTGGTATGAGCACCTAAGAGAGCTATTGCTAGACCGTGGATTTGAATTGGGGCAAATCGATCCCACCCTCTTTACCAAGAGGGTTAAAGGGGAGCTTTTCATATGCCAACTTTATGTTGATGATATTATATTTGGCTCATCTAACAAAGCTTTCAATGATGAATTTTCAAAGCTTATGACCGATAGGTTCGAGATGTCTATGATGGGCGAATTGAAGTTCTTTCTCGGTTTTGAGATCAAGCAATTGAATGAAGGGACTTTCATCTCTCAAACCAAATATACCCAAGACATGCTCAAGAGGTTCAATATGCAAAATGCTAAGGAGAAGCGGTTTCCCATGGACACCAAATGCCATCTTGAACTTAACCCCGACGGTATCGATGTTGATCAAAAACTTTATCGCTCTATGATTGGTTCTTTGCTTTATCTTTGTGCATCTAGACCCGATATTGTGTTGAGTGTAGGGGTGTGTGCAAGGTATCAAGCCGCTCCTAAAGAAAGCCACTTGGGCGGTCAATAGAATCCTTCGATATTTGGTTATACCCCAAGGTTTGGTTTGTGGTACCCAAAGGGCACTAATTTCTCTCTTGCCGGGTACACGGATTCGGATTGGGCCGGTTGCAAGGATGATAGGAAATCAACTTCCGGGGCATGCCAATTTCTTGGTAGGTCCTTGGTGAGTTGGTCTTCTAAGAAGCAAAATTATATCTCTATCCTCCGCCGAAGCCGAGTATGTGGCGGCCGCTAGTGCATGCACTCAATTGTTATGGATGAGGCAAACTTTAAAGGAATACGGTGTCAATTGTGACAAAGTGCCTCTATTGTGTGACAATGAAAGTGCTATCAAGATTGGCCACAATCCGGTGCAACACTCAAGAACGAAGCATATTGAGATTCGTCATCATTTTATTCGGGATCATATTGCCGTGGTGATATTGAGCTTGGCTATATTCCAACCAAAGACCAACTTGCCGATATTTTCACGAAGCCACTTGATGAAGCAAGATTCACATTTTGAGGCATGAGCTAAATATCGTGGATTCAAGGAGCTTGACTTGATTATCTTGCATACACACCTATATTTTGACTATATATTTTGTTTAGGTGTAGGCATGGACATAGGGGAGTGCGGTCCTAATACATTGGACTATCCCTCCCCCCATTATGCCAACATTAATAAATCATTTGCTTATCTATATTCGTTTCTATGAATTGTGAGCTTCAATGATGAGTAGTGGCCGTGAACCCAAGATATATCTTCGCGGTGTCACACCACACACTCATATATGGTGGCTTCGGCCACCGCCCTCTTCTCCTTGAAGAGTTGGTTTTTTCGTGGGTTTTGATGCATATTCGTTGTTCATCATCTTCTTGCAACACGTCCAATGTTGCTTATTTGGAGTTTTTTTATTTTTCCCATTGGATGTGTGAAGTTTTCTCCATGTCTTGCATCTCCCCGAATTACTCAACGGTTGCTCAGTGGTATTCTTAAAGATGCACGGTGTTCAGAGCTCAATAACATCAACGACAAGAAGATGGAAGGCGTCCGAAGACGTTTCTGTGCGTAGCCCGGCCTCCCACCCGGCCCAGACCGGCTGCCAGGCCGGCTGGCTCTGTGCCTGGCCCGGCCTTCCGCCCGGCCTAGGCCGGCTCCAGGGCCGGCTCACTCGGGTCCTAGCCCGGCCTCCCGCCCGGCCGAGGCCGGCTCCAAGGCCGGCGCGCCTATTCCTTATACCACGTGGACGGGAGGCCGAGTCCAACCGTTTATTCCTCCCCTTCCTCGTGTGCTCTCCTCCATGGCCGCCCCCTTCCCCATCTCGAGCTCCTCCACCTTCCCCACCGTTTGAGCCTCTCCCCACTCTTTTCTCTCCACAGATCCGAAGGGGATTCACCCGATCTACCATCCTATCCACTCAGTCTCTCCTTTGGTGCCGGATTTGGGGAGATCTCCTCCATTGTTGGTGATTCTTTAAGCTCCACTCAAGGTGGGAGGATGAACAACTGGAATGATGATTGGGAGGAGGTTCCTCAGTCCAACAGGGCCGGCAAGTCTAGCAAGACCTTCGATGGCCTAGATGACATAGTTGATGATCTCAATGTTGACTCCTCCTCCATGCCCAAGGCCAAGAAACTCAAGAAATCTGCTGGGATCAAGATTACTACAAACAAGAAAGCTGCCAAGAAAACTGCCAAGCCTCGTGTCAATCCCGATGAACCGGTACGTGCATCTTGGGTCAAGGTGAAACCTAGTGACTTCAAGAAAGATCGCTTGCTTTTCAACCCTTATGCATTTGGAGGGCCCACATGCCTAGATGACAGCAGATTCTATTGCAAGATGCACCAGCAAATCTTTCATCAATGCATCGTAGTCCAAAAGAATGCTCATGTACCCGTGGATTATTTCAACCTTGACCAAGCTAGAGAACTTTGGCCTGATGTGATGGCAATTATGGATTTTCATCAAATCTCTAAGCTCATGACTGTTAGTACTGCATATTCTCCTAATTTGCTTCAGCAATTCTATGCTACTGTTCATTTCTCCACTGAGCGTGGTAAGAGGACTTTGACCTAGATGAGTGCAGATACTGTGTGTTCAGCTACTATGGCTGAATTTGGGGCACTTTTTGGTCTTGAGGAATTGCCCGTTGCACCATGCTATGTTCGTCTACATCTCGGGAAGCTTATTCCAGCTGAGACGGGGATACGTCATTGTTATCCACCAGGGATAGGGATTCGTGGGAAGATTCCTAAGACAGTTCATATGTATCCCTTCTGGAGAATTGTTCACAACATTTTGAGACACTGTCTTGCCTGCAAGTTTGGAGAAAAGGGTTTGGTTCGTGACAGAATGGTCAATTGTCTTCATCATATTGTTGAGCTTAAAGAAAGGAACAAGCAAATCGATATTCTTGATTACCTATGGCAAGAGATGCAACTGGTGGTTGTCAAGAACAAGATCCCCATTTATGGTCTGCTCCTGCAGACACTCATCAACACCAAGTTGCATCATGATGTGGTCGATCAGTTTCAGCTGCTTTACCCTGCCCTTGTTGCTCTCCGTGCTATGCCCGAGGGTGGTCATGTTTGGCCGCCTCCTCGTGATGCTCCTGAGGAAGAAACTGATGAAGAAGATGGCGAGGAAGAGGCTCCTCAGAAGAAATGTGGTTTAGTTCAAGCACTCAAGAGGATGAACTGCTTCTTTGCGCACAAACGCAAATCCGAGTACAAGGCTTATACCAAGCAGAAGGCCTACAACCACAATCAACGTGCCATCATGACCAAGCTTAATCTTCCTATCCAGACAGCTCAGCTGAAGTCTCAGAGAACACCTACATGGCCCAGAATAAGTACACTTACTGGTTCGGCGATGACGCCTCCTCTCTTGCTCCATATTGGCATGTACCCATTATTCTGCCTCCTCAACAATTTTCTAATGAATAGATACAGAAATTGGAGCATTTTGGACTGGAACATAAGGGGTATTAACTCACAAGATAGATGGGATGATCTGGGCAATAAGATTGTGGAGAGTAATTGTAATATCATCTGTTTACAGGAAACCAAAAGAGAAGTTTTCGATAGTGCTTATATCAGAAAATTTTGTCCTAGGAGACTCAATCAGTTTGCTTTCCAGCCCTCTGTGGGGAATTCAGGTGGACTGATTATCATTTGGAATGGAAGTTCCTTTACTGGTTCTATTATCAGTCAGACTTTCTTTCAAATCACAGTTGAGCTAAAATGCAATTTTTCTAGTCAAGTTCTCTATATTACTAATGTTTATGCACCGTGTACGAATGATGGCAGAACTACATTTTCTGATTGGTTTTTGCAACTTGATTCATCCACTTATGATTTATGGATGATTATGGGGGACTTTAACATGATCAGGAGTGGTGCAGATAGAAATAGACCTGGTGGTAACATAAATAATATGCTCTTATTCAACTCCATCATCCAGTTTCATGATTTGGAAGAAATACCTTTAAAAGGGAGAGCTTATACATGGAGCAATATGCAAAACAGTCCTCTCCTTGAGAAACTTGATTGGATTTTTACCTCTCACAGTTGGGCTGCTCAGTTTCCGAATACTCTTGCGACTCCCATGGCCAGACTGGGTTCAGATCATGTTCCCATCTTGATCCAAATTGGTACTCAAGATCTCAAATTTTCAGATTTGAGGAATACTGGTTGGAGTTTGATGGTTTGCAAGATGTTGTGCTAAATTCATGGGAAAACAGAGGAGCATACAGAAATGCTGCCCAGGATATCACTGCTAGATTTAAATCATTGAGGCAGGCTATGAAAAAATGGAGTAAGAATTTATCACATCTTTCTGCTATTATTAATAATTGCAGCTATGTTATTGCTTTGCTTGATGGTATTGAGGAACAAAGGCAGCTCTCACTCATTGAAGGTAACTTCAGAAAGGCTGTGAAATCTCACCAGGAGAAACTTTTAGAAGCTAAAAGATTGTACTGGAGGAAAAGGGCTAATATTAGATGGGCCAAACTTGGTGACGAAAACACCAATGTTTTTCATGCTATTGCCACTAGGAACTATAGGCATAATCATATATCTTGCTTGAAAACTGATGATGGGAGAGATGTTATTATCCTTGAACAGAAGGCTGCCATTCTTTGGAATTCATTTAAGAGCAGACTTGGCGAGTCTGTACACACTGAAATCTCATTTGATCTCCAAATCTTATTGCCCCTCATGATTTAAGTAGTGTGGAAATACCTTTCACTAATTTGGAGATCGATGACATTATTAAACACATGGCTCCTGATAAATCTCCTGGACCTGATGGGTTCAATGGTATGTTTATGAAGAAATTTTGGGATGTGGTGAAAAATCAGTTCTATAACCTGTGTCACAGTTTTTATAATGGTACATTGGATTTGCATAGCATCAACACGGCCTATATTGCTTTAATTCCCAAGGTAACTAATCCTGAGATTGCCTCTGACTTTAGACCCATCTCCTTGGTTAGTATGGCCATGAAAATCATCACCAAGCTCCTGGCTAATAGGGTACAAAGAGTTATTATTCCTTTATTGCATGCCAACCAGTATGGTTTTATCAAGTCAAAATCCATACATGATTGCATTGCTTGGGCTTTTGAATACTTACATATCTGCCACAAGTCCAAGAAGGAAATTGTGATCATTAAGCTTGACTTCGAAAAAGCTTTTGACATGGTGGAGTATAGTGCTATTTTGGCAATGCTGAAGCATCTTGGTTTTGGGGAAAAATTCTTGGCATGGATTAAAAGCATTCTCAACGGTGCATCTACTTCGGTCATTCTGAATGGAGTTCCTGGCAAGACAATTCAGTGTAAATGAGGAGTAAGGCAGGGTGATCCTTTATCACCAATCCTTTTGTTGCAACTGCAGAAATGCTTCAAGTTGCTGTTAATGAGGCATGGCATAATGGTCTGATCAGCCTTCCACTTGAGGAATCATATGGGCAGAAATATCCTATCTTGCAGTATGCGGATGATACTCTCCTTATTATGCCAGCCGAGGAAAATCAAATCGTTAATCTAAAGGGTGTCCTGCAGGAATTCACAAAAGCTACAGGTCTGAGAATAAATTATCATAAATCCTCTATGGTTCCCATAAACATCACACAGGAAAGATGTAATAACCTTGCAAATACCCTTGGTTGTAAGGTTGAGAATATGCCATTTACTACTTGGGACTACCAATGGGCTCAACCAGACCAAAGCTTGATGATTTGATGCCTATGATTCACAAAATTGATAAGATAGTTTTAGGTATTGCTAATCTTCTGTCTCACTGCTCCAGATTGGAAGTTATCAGATCTGTTATCTCGGCAATGCCAAACTATATCATGTGTGCGTTGAAAATTCATTTTACACACACTGATCATATGGATAAATCCACGAGAGTGTTTCTATGGCATGGCAAAGATATTGACAAACATGGTAAATGTCTTGTTAAATGGAGAAAGTATGCAGACCGAAGTCAGATGGGGGACTTGGTGTTCTTAATCTGAGGGAACAGAATAAAGCTCTTCTTATTTAGAATCTTTACAAATTCTTTAATGGGCATAATATTCCTTGGGTTGATCTTATTTGGAAAGCTTATTATGCTAATGGCAATGTTCCTGAAATGCATGACAGTAAAGGTTCATTTTGGTGGAGAAGTTGTCTCACTTTCCTTGACACTTTCAAAGAGTTCACTACTTGTTCAGTTAAAAATGGTAAAAGTATTCTTTTGTGGCAAGACAATTGGCAGGGAACCCCTCTGGTGGATCAATTTCCAGAATTGCACTCTTTTGCCAAAAGCACTTATTCCACGGTTGCTACTGCTTCAGATTTGAGAGGTGACTCTATTATGATTTATTTCACCTCCCTTTATCGGCTATTGCTGACGATCAGTGTGGCAAACTCAGAGATCTGTTAGCTGGATCACCTGTGAGTAATGAGCATGATACTTGGAGCTTCCCATGGGGCAATGGAAAGTATTCTACTAAAAAAGTATATCTTGCCATTAGAAATCCACAGCCTGCACCAGCGCCTTTCAAATGGATATGGAAATCTCCTTGCCTTCCTAAGCATAAGTTCTTTTTCTGGCTCATGATTCAGGACAGGATTAACACAAAAGATTTGATGTCTAGAAATAATTTTTATGTGGAGTCGACAGATTGTGTCTTATGTGATGAGAGTATCGCTGAGAGTAGGCTGCATCTCTTCTTCTTATGTACATTCAGTCAGGATTTCTGGGTGAAATTGGGTCAGACTTGGAATACTGATTTGTAGTTCATAGATATGCTCATTGATGCCAATCAAAGATCTAATAATCCTTTCTTCAAATTGGCTTTGATTGCTGGATGTTGGAGTCTCTGGAACCACAGGAACAGAATTATCTTCGAAAATGAGCAAAGATGCATGGATGCTTGTTATGTTTTTTTTAAAGAGTCTGTTGGTACTATTAGGCATAGAATAAAGCCTAGCCTTGAGCAAGGCATGCAAGATTGGTTGGATATGTTGTAATTTATTTTTTGAACTCTCGAACTCTGTAATTATGTGGTGATATAGAAAATGGAAAATTGAAACAGTGGGGCCTTCCCCACTGTTTTTGGCCTCAGTCTAGCTCCGGTCCAGCTGCTCATGATGCTGAGGATGACGAGGAGTATGAGGAGGATGAAGATGAGTGATCTTGCGCTTTCACTTCACTTTCTCCCTTTTTGGTGTCTTGATGCCAAAGGGGGAGAGAGTTCTCCGGGGATTTGCATTGCATTGCATCCATTTGCATTGTCATATTTCCCTTCTCATTTGCATTGAACTTGTGTTTTAAGTGAACTCTCGTTATGTTTCCTGGAAACTTATGTCATGGATTATTGTAAGGATATTATGGACCTCCGTTATGTTATTGTAAGGACTTCCCCGGTTTATTCTCTATTCGTTGGAGTCCATTGCAAGGTGATTTTTTCCAAGATTATTTCTATATGAGGACTATGGTGAGAATTATCGCATATCCTTTGCTCACATAGTTTATATATATTGTGCTTGCTTCTTGTTCTCGTTTGAGCATATTATTCTTGTATACCTTGTTGGCTTATAAGTTTAAGGGGGAGCTTCTCTCAAAAACTGTGCCATGCTTAAATGAGATATCTTTTTGCAAATCCTTGTGTTGTCCTCAAACATCAAAAAGGGGAGATTGAAAGGACATAGTCCGATAATCTTGTTTTGATGATTGATCACAACACTTGGAAGTATTTAACACACCGCTAAGTATCCACAGGAAATATGATTGTCTACACCAAAAAGATACTAGTGTATATATCACTATGCAAAAAGGAAGAAAGTGGGCCATCGGAAGGTGAAGAGTGAAGAGAGAAGGAACGCAGCAGGGCGGCCGGCCCCAAGGCCGGTTCTCTCTACCACCCAGCCGGCCCCCAAGCCGGCCTCGGCCGGCCCCTTGGCTGGTTCTCTCGGGCGCTCGGCCGGCCCTCCCGCCGGCCCAGGCTGGCCCCAAGGCCGGTTCCGTCGGATGCTCGGCCGGCCCCCCAGCTGGCCCAGGCCGGCCCCGAGGCCGGTTTGCTTGGGTGCTAGGCCGGCCCCAAGGCCGGCTCTTCTCCTGCGCGACGACGCCCTTTACCCCTTCAACGGTCATTTATTGAAAGGGACTATAAATACCTCTTCACCTACCTTTGGACAAGTAGCTTGACTATCTTTGAAGAACACCATTATTGCAAGCTCAAGACTTGATAGATCTCCCAATCCCTCCACCCAAACTCGTTGATCTTTGGAGGATTGAAGGAGAAGGCCTGGATCTATATCTTCACCAAGCCGTTCTTCATTTCCCCCTCATTCACTTGAGGGACCCTTTGCTAGGATTTCCTTTGGGAAAATCTAGCTCGTTATTGTACTCACTTGTTGTCTTTGTGACAGATTTGTAGCTGTTCGTGAGCCCCCAACCCAATTGTGGGTTGTGCCCCGGATCGTTGTTGTAAAGGCTCCTGAACTCGCCTTGAAGGTTTCCGATAGTGGAAGGTGAACCAAACCTTCGTGGTGCGGTTCATCGGAGAATAGGGTGAGCCTTTGTGGCGTTGAGTTGTGACCTTCGTGGTAGCTCACACCCCTCCAACGAGACGTACTCCCCTAAAAAGTAGGAACTCGGGATTACATCCATGTCTCCGCGTGCTTTCACTTTCGGTTACCTCTATCCTTGTTTACCTTCTTTACTTCGTGTATCTTGCTTAGTTGCTAGCTTGTCATATAGGTAAATTCACCATAGTTGCATATCTAGAGAATTTACCTTTTGTGTCAAGCCTAATTTGAAAAAGTACTAAAATTTAAGTAGCACCTATTCACCCCCCCTCTAGGTGTCATACGATCCTTTCAGTTTTGCCTTATGTGGTAGCTAAGTAGCTGAGTCGAGTAAGGCTTCGACTGTGAAATATGCGTCTTGCCCTTATCTGTATTTTATCGGGTGCGCGTCAGCGCTCCCGATGGGAGTAGCCCCCGAGATTGTGCTTAATTGCTTGTAGTTGAGAATAATCTCAAAACTTTCTATCTTTGCAGCAGTCGATGAAATTTTAATACGCTCCCGATGGGAGTTGGATGCTTTTGCTGAAGAAGCAGTCGAATGACCTTTTTTCCTTGTAGTTTTGTGTTTCCTCAGAGTCGACTCATTAGGGACTCGAGTACCTCTTTATGCTGTGGCAGAGTGATGATATCAGGATGACGTATTTGCTGTCTACGCCGCCTGACAGGCGATGGCGTGCTCATGGTGATGGATGGGACATGACGCCGTGGTCCCACCTGTCAGTGTTGACCAGGGCGGTGCCGTTTGGACTGGAATTGACCGTTTTGGCGCGATTTTCTCGGAGACGTGATGATGGCCTCCTCTGTTTCCACGCATAGTGGGCGGCGTGGCCGGCGGCGGTTGCTCTCCGTGGCTGCCACGTGTAGGGCTGGATGTGCTCCGTGGAGTACGATGTGGAAGCAACGGCTGTGATGCATCACGGCCGTTCCTATAAGATGGAAAATCTCAGCGGCCAGAGGGGTAATTCCCCATTCTTCGCCGCCTACCTTTGCTGCTTCTTCTTCCTCGCGCTCTTGCCATTGCTGCTTCTCCATGCTCCAAATATGTGTTCTCCGCCATCCATCGCCATGAAGAAGGCAGGCGCCAAGAAAGCTGGCGGCGCCGCCGTCGGTGGGGCGAAGAAGGCAAGGACTGCATCGACCTCCTCCGCCGCCGCTGCTGTCGGGGGAATACTTTGTGGATTAACCCGTGGCCCGTATTGATAAGTGCGACCCACTTTACTCACACGAGCAAAGGCCTACATGAAAGCAAGCCCAATATCGCACCGCCACAAGGAGAAGAATCTAGAAGACATATCCTGGAAGGCGTGAGGACTAATTAGTCTCCAAGTAGGTTCCAGTTGAGATATTCCTTGCGGAGGAAGTTTCCTTTGTAACCTGGCGAGTCTCTGTGCATATAAAGAGAACTCGCAGGACTTAGACAGGGTCAAGCCCTAAAACCCTAGTTCATACGGCGAGTACCGAGATCGGATCGCCACCATTGTAACACCTCATATATCATATCAATACCAATCTAGGGTACGCAAGAAGTAGGTCTTTACCTCACATTGAGGGGCCGAACCTGGGTAAATCTGTGTTGATCTTTGTTCCTGCGATCCCAAGCTCGGAGACGATTGACTCGCGCAATCCCACACCTACGAAGTCATCCATGACATCTGACGTGACAAACCCATGACAGTTGGCGCCCATCGTGGGCCTGCGGTCAAGAGCGTCATGTTCAGCGCAGGATCGATGGTAGGAGCTGAAGATCTCGCCATTGGCCACATCATCACGGTCGATGGCATACCTCTTGTTGACGAATCAAGCTGGGGGCCGGAAACTGATTACCTAGACACCGGTCACATCATCCCGTTTGGATCTATCCAGGTCTTCGTCGGCTTCATCGGCAGCGAATCAGAGGATCCATCACAGTGCGGCCACTCAGAAGGAGTCGCTGTAACGGTGGACGAAGAAGAAGAATCTACCAGCAACGAGCCACTACCCCTCGAAAACGAAGAAGCCCAATCCATCGAGTATGTTCTCGAGGAAAGGCTATGTGGAAACCCTAGGGGTGGCAGCTCGCCCTCTATAGGAGATCAGTACATGGAAGGGATCTACAGGACCGTGGAAGCAGAGGAAGTGCTAGGCATGCCACAGGGCAGCTTAGCCCCCACGGCGCCGGAAGTAGCAGAACAAGTCGCGCCAGATGGATCAGGAGTCGCAGAGCTCGGTTCAAATCACGCGGCACCCGCCGCAACCACCCCAGGAGTCGCGGCCTCAGGAGTCGCAAACAGAGAAACCCCCTCCGGAGTTGTACCCGCGGAGACAGGACCAAGAGCAGCCTCCGACGCAGCGGCTGTGATACCACAAAGCAGCATGTTGTTTACACCAATATCTGTGGTTAATGCCGCCGCTAGAGTGACAGAGCTGGAAGCTACCGGGATCGGGCTGTATGATGAAGTCCAAAGGATTGCAGATGAAAGAAGCAGGCTAGCACGCGAGGACCAGCGCCTCCAAGAGGAGCAACGGCGACTCGCCGAAGACACCATCAGCTTACAAGGAGGGCCAAGCACCTTACCGCACAGACGCCAGGCCAGCCGCATGCAGCCAGGGATAGTGAATCCCATGGAGTTATTCCGATCACCCACCTCTGGACCTACAGCCGCGGTCCCCGCAGTCAATACGCCAGTAGCCACGGTGCCACCTAACGCGATCCCATCGGTCGCAACCAACACGGTACGTCCAGTCGCATGGTCAGAAGCCGTAGCACCATCAGTCGCGGTACCCTCATACATGGCACCATCCGTCGCGGTTACGCGACCCGCAGCGCCGTTAGTCGCGCCTGCAGTCCAGTCGTTCGCAGCACCACCAGTCGCGCCGGCAGTTCCATCTTTCGCAACACCGAGAGCGGCGGAAGCACCAGGATCAAGAGCCATGGTACAAGCCAACAACAGGGCCATCATGCCACCTCTGTTGCCACAACCAACCTTTGTGCAGCAGCCGCCACCGCAGCCTCAAAGGTTCCATACGTCACAAGGACATTATGTCAGCCCAGTGGAGAATCTCTACGTGGCTACCAACATCCTGGCCAGGCTGACACCAGCAGGAAACACACCAATGGACAGAGAGGCGCGGCGCGCCATTGAGATGCTGAGCACAGCAGTAGTACAGCAGGCAAACATGTCTGAACACGCGGGACGGCTGCACGATACCCCCTACAACAGTAGAGTCATGGCGGAAAGAAACATCCATGCTGAGTCACCGCAAGTCGCGACTTCAAGTTCAGCGAGGCGACAAAGGGAAAACCAGACGGCAGTACAAAATCAATCACAGCAAGTCCAACCCGCAGAAGTTGTGCAGCCGCATACAGCGGTCAATCTAGCAGGGATGCCAGCTCCATCCAACTTATCGTCGTGACTCAAAGGCCCAGTCTGCTTCAATGAGAGGATTAGGTCTGAACCGTTTCCTGCTAACTTTAAAGGACCTAGCAAGGTCACAAATTACAACGCAAGCATGAATCCAGTCACTTGGCTCAACAACTATGAGATGGGCATGAGCATCCTCAACGCATCCGAAGAGATCTGTGCCCGATACTTAAATATGATGTTAGAATGCGCAGCCCACATCTGGTTACAGAACTTGCCGCCAAATTCAATAAACTCTTGGGACGAGATGAAGGAAGCTTTCGTCAAGAATTTCCAAGGAACATGCAAGCGACTCTGCAGCATAGAAGATCTTGAGCGCTGCGTGCAGAAGGAAGGCGAGTCAATTCGCCACTGGATGAGGAGGGAGGCAAAAATTATACACTCCTCAGATAATATACCTCCAAGCTCAGCTGTCCTGGTTATGGAGAAAAATTGCAAGCTCGAGCCGCTGGTCCATAAACTGGGTCGTATGAAGGACAAAGTCAAGAGGCTCAGTGAGGTGATGGCAGCAGCTACCAAATATGCCAGCTCGGATAAGACCAAGGATGAATCTGATGGAGAAGAAGAGGAAACTGCAGGCAAAGGAAAAAATAGCAGCAGCAAGCCTCAACAGCAACAAGCTAGCAATAGTAATGCGAGTTACAACAAGCGCAAGAACGAGGAAGAAAACTCGGGATTAGTCGCAAACACGAACACTCGTTACAAGCAAAGCAGTGGCAGAGGAAGAAATTTCCACCCAATTAACCTAGAAGAAGTTTTCAACCGCCCCTGTGATATCCATGTAGGAAAAAATGGAAAACCACCCAACCACACAAAGGCGCAGTGCTATCATTACAAAAAGTGGAAGGATGGGCAACCACTCAATGGGAATAACAACCATCAGAACAATGAGGGAGGCAACGGCGGAGGCAACAACAATGCTGCCCCGAACCCACAGCCAGACCAGCCGCAGTTCCCAAAACAGCTGGGTCAATATCACACAATTGTGGTTAATACCTCAAGAAGGGAGCAGAAGCTGCGACGACGCAATCAAGCTGTTAACACCGTAGTACCAGCCATACCACAGTGGCTGAAGTGGTCTGAGCAACCAGTAGTTTGGAGCCGCGAAGATCACCCTGGAGAAATAAATGAAGGAGGCAAGCTTGCGCTTGTAGTTGCCCCTCAAGTCGCAGTATACAAATTAAGCAAAGTACTGATGGATGGAGGCAGCAGCATCAACATATTATACTATGAGACTTTCAAAAGAATGAATCTCCAACAAAAGCAGCTGCATCCGTCCAGGACAACGTTCCACGGTGTCGTGCCAGGCGTATCAGCCCAACCATTAGGGCGAATCAACCTGGAAGTCGCCTTCGGGACACAAAGCAACTTCAGAAGCGAGTACATCTGGTTCGAAGTTGTAGATTTCCAGAGCCCATACCACGCGCTGCTCGGCAGAGAAGCGTTCGCAAAATTCATGGCTAGGCCGTGCTACGTGTACCTGAAGCTAAAGATTCCTGGTCCCAAGGGAGTCATCACGATCAATGACGATAAAGAGATAGCACAAGAATGCGAAAAAGGCGACAGGGCTATGGCTAGAGCCGCTTGCGTCGCAGAAAGTGTGCTTGTTCCTGAGCCACAACAAAATTTTGATGACATTGTGGAAGCCAAAAGGCACCTGCCTGACCTGCGGCTTCAGATCACAGCTGCAAGGGAGGCAAGGAAAGCAAGGGGCCACAGGCCATCGACAATAAGGGTATATCCCAAACATCGCGAGTCGCCATCGGCGACGGCAACAGAACCCCTAAGGGTTCACACTACCAAGCTGGCCACTCAGGGCTCAAACTTCAACATTGCTCGCCACCTAGGCGCGACCGTACCATATGCATCAAAAATCTGGTCGCCACCTAGGCGCGACCGACCCCATGTATCACAAGTGATCGCCACCTAGGCGCGATCAACCCATGTATCAAAAACCGGCCGCCACCTAGGCGCGGCCGTAACCTATGCATCAACAATCTGGTCGCCACCTAGGCGCGACCGACCCTATGTATCACAAGGGATCGCCACCCAGGCGCGATCCAACCCCATCTGTATCACTTCTGGTTGCCACCTAGGCGCGACCGACCCTATGTATCATATAATGATTCTGAAATAAAGCCGGCACCCCTACTATGTAGGTGGTTGTCGTTTCGTCACAAACTACCAATTGAGTTGTGAGTCTTTTATTTTTTAATCATTGGTTCCTTGGGGGTGCAGCAGCTTTATGAGCGCGGCCTATTACCTTGGATTCGCCAAACGAGTGGCATTTATCGTGATTATACTCACCCTTCACTCGGATGCGTCTTGCATTATGCGGCCGAAGTACTAGGGGTGCGGTGTCAATCGACCTTGATTGCCTATCATGGCCGCTCTCGACCCTGAACACGCATTTTACCCTAGGAAATACTGAGCCGCGCAAGTGCCTGATTAAGGAAATACCGAGACAAATCATAAGGACCAGAATATTGGTCGAAACCTGTACTACTGAGAGTACTTAGCCATCATAACATTGTTGCTGACACATAATTCCAACAATTATTACAAGCCACTAAGGGCTAAATTCACCATATCATTGTTTTTTCTCACTTTTGCCCAGCTTTTGGCTTATGGGAAGGAGGAACAGGCGGCTTACCGAGCTTGCCAGAAGGAGCAGCCACAGGATCGCTGGAAGATTTATCAGTCGCAGGCTTGGGGGTTGCAGAGCTGGAAACACCTGGAGAGGAGTTCTTTTCTTGTGGAGCCACCACACTGGTTGACGCAGTGGGTAACCTCTCAAATCTCTTCCCATCTAGATGATATTTTTCCAGATAGGTCGCCGGGTCCACTCCGTCCACAAGTTCAGTCGCATGACCCCGCATCCTCTTCCACGTCGCCGCATACTCCGAGGGCGTCAACACGGTGCCGTCCGTCTGCTTTGGAGGCCTGCCTTGCGCAACCTTGGCAGCATCAAAAAATGGATCATACGTCTTGGCCAATGCAAGAACGTGAGCCGCGCCGGAGCGAGCTGAGGATTCCTTCCAGTCCAAGAAGTACTGAGGCGCCTTAAGCAGCCTCTTTAACAGCCCTTCAGCATCGGCAGGGACAGATTTGGTTGGCAGGAGGTACGTAGATAATTGCTTCATGGCCTCGCAAGCCTTCCGCGCAAACTCGCGGATGTACTCCAGCAGCTCCTGAGTACTACCACGCTGTAATGCAGCATCCTCACCTGCAACATGGTATCCATCAGATTAGCACAACTACATACAAAAGAAGGTAACCAAGAAAAAAAAGTGCAGCTGTGGATGGCAAAACGTACCAGTCAACTCCTGAGTCATTATGGAGACCTTGGCATGAACAAGGTTATGGGCGTCAGATACTTTCGCCAATTTCTTCTCAAGGCGACCAATCTCAACAGCCTTTAGCCGCGTGTCCTCGTTGGCTTGAGTAATGGCGTCCTTTTGAGCACTGATTTGACGATCCTGCTGTTGGAACCTCTCCTGGGATTTCTGTTCAACCTTTTTAAGCCGCAGCTCGGTGGCTTTGGCCTGTTCAGACAGTTTATAGCTCTCGTCAGTAAGAACGCCAATCCTGGCGTCTTTTTTTCTTCAGTTCAGCATCGCGTTGGTGAAGGAGCTCGTGCAGATTCTCAAGTTCAGCAGGAGCCTCTTGTAATTGCTTCTCCAAGGCATGTTTTTCAGCCGTCACGGCATATAATTCCTCCTACAAGGTAGAAGATCAACAGATCAATGGCAATGGAGAAGTTTGCAATGATTTGGATACCATTACTAAAAAAGATAACAACTACAAGAAGTATCAAGTTCCCCTTTGCATCAAAGAAGAAACTCGATCCTTGGGGGCTAGAGACAGACAGGTCAAGATAGATAGTTACCTTGTAAGCCGCAGACAAGTTGGACAGCGCCTCACGAAGCTCCGTGGCTAGTTTATCATTTGAGGCAATGATGGCCCGCGACAGCTGTTCAGCGCTGCTCAAGGAGGAGGAGGAAGCGACCTCAAGATGCAGTGCTGGCGACTGCTGATTATCAGCCACCAGCGACTCAACCAGCGGTGCTTTGGCATTCTTAGCTACCACAACCTCGGTTGTGGGATTGGTTTTCTCTGTGTCCTGGGCGATGAGGAGATCTGTCCCGTCTTCCAGAGCCACCTCTTGGCCAGCCGTATCAGGAGCAGGGGCCGTAGCCAGATCATCAGTGGTGGCCACGCCCTCCACCATGGCAGTATAAGCCGCAGGCGCCATAGGCGGCTCGGCCGCAGCCTCAGAGACAACTCCCAGATCAGTCACCGTTTTAGCCGCACTTCTGCAAGAACAGGAACGTTGTATAAGAAAGAAGCACGCATGGCAGAAGAGAAACATTATGAGCGCGAAGAAAGTTACTAACTCTGGAGCCATCTTAACGGAGGCCATAAGGCCATCACTTGACGGTGACGACAGACCCTAGAACCCTGAGTCTACAATCAGATGTCTATGTGTTAATAAGAGAAAGGAAAAGAATATGCAGTCAGGATGCCGAGGCAGCGAGAATTACCAGAATTGGGTTCCATATCTTCTTCAGCCGAGGCAGTGGTCCTAAGCACACGCTGGCAACAGAGGGAGTCACGCCCACAGCAGGCCTGCGACGATTGGCAGCCTCAGGATTTTCCAGAGCGTTAAGCTCTGGCTCCTCCCGGGATAGTCTCTTCGAGGCCCTGCGGGGAGTTGGGTCGGCCGCAGCAAGAGGACTCGCGGCTGGCACAGGACTATCGTCTTCCTCCAGCTCAATGTCTTCACCATCTGAAGCTGCAGTGGCAACAAATGGAATATCAGCAATCTCACTGCCCTCTAAGGCGGGCAGCAGTTTCTTCCTTGTGGCACGCTTGGGAGCAGCAGTGCCCACATCAGTCGCCGGAAGTGCCCAATTGTTCTCATCAGCCTGATCCAGAAAAAGGTGGATTTTAATAAAAAAAGGAATGCAATTCTACTACAAGGACAAAGGTCTAGAGAAGAAAAGTTACCTCAAAAGGCTTGTTAGTAGCACTAAAAGGGGCAAGCCCCACCTTGTCAAAGGAGTCACTCTTCTCCTCGGTTACACAGGCGATGAACTCCACCCATTCTTCAGGTTCCCAGTCAGCGGCTTTGACGCGATCAACATCAGCAGAGGTGCCAGAGCACTCGAGGAAGGACCGCTGTCGGGGACTCACTGGTTGGATGCGCCATTTCGTCCAGCAGGAGAGAAGATCAAGGCCAGTAAGGCCATGACCGATCAAGGCACGGACCTTGATCAGCGACTCGTTGATGAAGGATGTGGCGGCATCTCGAGGTTTGGATTTTAGTGCCTCAGTAGGCACGAAAGTGGTATTGGACCAGGAGGGGAGGCGAGTTTGCCCTCCGGCGAAGTATCTTGGCAGTAGAAAAAAGATTTTTGCCAATCCTTGGGCCGATTCGCCAGGGCTAGCTTGGGAAGAACATAATTTCTGTGGCGTTGCAGGGAGATGGCGCCGACCTGAACATAGGCGCCACCTTTGGAAGTAAGCTGGTTGTTGCAAGAAAAAGAGGCCAGCCACAGATCAATGTTGGGGGCTACACCAAGGTATTCCTCACATAGTACATGATAATTGCTCACTTGGAGCATTGAGTTAGTCCCGATGTCGTGAAGACGGAGACTCAGGCGTTTCATCAGATTGCGGAAGAAGAGGGAGCCGGGCGGCGTGAATCCACGCTCCACGTGCTCCACGAACATCACTAGTTCGTTGGACTTGGGGCGCGGCTCGATTTCGTCACCTGGCGCCCGCCAAACGTTGTCCTCCTTTGGCGGCAAGAAACCCTTGGCAGCAAGATCCGCAAGGACCTCCTCTGTCACCCAGGATCCTTCCCAGTTGCAGGAGATCTTGCGCCTATCCTCGGACGGCTTTGCCTTAGGCGCCATTGCGAAAGGAGATTGGATCGGGGGCTAAGCTTGATTCAGGAAGAAGGCGGCGCGGCTGGGACTGAGGAGAAAGCAGAGGCAAGTGAATATTGATCTAGGCCGCCGCAGCTTATAATTGGGTGCCCGTCAACGGAACAATTTGCGCCCGCAGAATGAGGAACAGTCCACAATTGAAGGAAACAGAATATTCCATACGGAAGGGATGAGTCGCACAAATGAATCGCAGCTTTGAATCGCATCAGTCAGAGATTGGCCAGAACGCTCACAGTGCGGCTCAACAACCATTTCAAGTAACCAGAAGATCCTCACCGTGAAGTTCTAACCAATCTTGGGGGCTAATGTCGGGGGAATACTTTGTGGATTAACCCGCGGCCCGTATTGATAAGTGCCACCCACTTTACTCGCACGAGCAAAGGCCTACATGAAAGCAAGCCCAATATCGCACCGCCACAAGGAGAAGAATCTAGAAGACATATCCTGGAAGGCGTGAGGACTAATTAGTCTCCAAGTAGGTTCCAGTTGAGATATTCCTTGCGGAGGAAGTTTCCTTTGTAACCTGGCGAGTCTCTGTGCATATAAAGAGAACTCGCAGGACTTAGACAGGGTCAAGCCATAAAACCCTAGTTCATACGGCGAGTACCGAGATCGGATCGCCACCATTGTAACACCTCATATATCATATCAATACCAATCTAGGGTAGTCAGGAAGTAGGTCTTTACCTCACATTGAGGGCCGAACCTGGGTAAATCTATGTTGATCTTTGTTCCTACGATCCCAAGCTCAGAGACGATTGACTCGCGCAATCCCACACCTACGAAGTCATCCATGACATCTGACGTGACAAACCCACGACAGCTGCCGCGGCCTCGGATACGCTGACGAAGATCCCCGGTGACTGGGTGAAGTCCACCGTGAAGGAGCACCATATGGACGGCTTCCGCGACGACGGGCTGCTGCCGCCGGCGGACCAGTTGGCGACGCGTGCGCCTGGAGATGAGGTAACGCCTCAACCAAGGGCTGGCGAGCGCGTTTGCTTTGCCAATTTTTTGACCAGGGGTTTCTCCTTCCCTGTTCACGTTTTTGTGCGTGGGCTTATGTATGCGTACGGGGTGCAAATGCACGATTTCACCCCGAACGTTATTTTGCACATTTGCTGCTTTTTCGTTCTGTGCGAATGCTTTCTGGGTGTGCACCCGTACCTGGCTCTTTGGAAGCGCATCTTCAATGTGAAGAGAAACGCGGGTGCCAGTTATGTGTACACTGTTGGCGGGTTTGGGATTCAGACCCGCGGCGACACCACCTATTTTGAACTGAAGCCAGTCGAGTCCGCCCAAGGATAGCGGAAGAAGTGGTTTTATGTCAGCTCCACCTAAGAGGGTCTCCCCGACTTTGTGGCAAATAAGCCATTGCAGAGGTCGCGAGCGTGGAGGCACGAGCTGGCGAATGATGAAAAGCTGGAGGTGGAGCTGATGCTGCAGAGGGTGGCCGAGCTGCTGAAGACAGTGGGCAAAGAGGTCAGCGGCATCCACCTTATTGCCACTTTTGTAAAGAGGTGCGTGCAACCGCTGCGCGTCCGTGCGCACCCGATGTGGGAGTTCCAGGGCGCCCACGACCCAACTCGGCTGACGGTCGAGGAGAAGTCGAAGAAAGAGGTCGAGACCCGGGTACGGTCGTTGACCTGCATCAAAGCCGCGGACCCTTGCAACGTCGACTCGCCAGTTGCTCCCTTTTGAGTCGACAACCCATTGCCTGAGGTTAGAGTCGAATCTTTTGTATTGCTTTTTCTGACAATGTATATTTGTTCTGCATGATGTGTTCTGAATATGCGTTTGTTCGCAGGGCGACCCGACTTTGACATGCCTCCCTCCTCTGCCCGAGAATGGGAGGACAGCGGAGGTGGCGGTTCCTGAGATCAAGTCATACAATGACGAGACCTCCCTTGCCACCGCCAGCACACCAGTTGACGAAGTAGAGGGATCCGATGGTGAAGAAGAAGAGCAGCCACTCAAACGACGCCGCCTGACCAAAACGACTTCAACTGCTGCCGGCTCGCCTCGCAAGGATGCGCTGGCCAAACTTGAAGATGACGACTCAGGCTCTTCGACACCCGACGCGAGGGAGCCCAGGGAGGTGACTCCACTGCGCATGGCCCCTCCCGAAGGTACCCCAGAATTTGGTGCGCACCTGGACTTCGAGAGTTTTCTTAGCGAAGAGGATGATGCGAGGTAAGCACCTTTTGCTTTGTTTAGTTCCCATAGCTTTCAGCGTGTCGGTTTTTTTTATTGTCTGAATTTTTTGCTGTCCAGTCCAGTGCAGGATGCCCTTCCAAAGGTTAATGTACCATCGGCTGTACCAGAGGTGACTCCTGCTTCATCCACCGGTGAAGTGGCTCGGGTGGAGCTGTAGCCAGCTACTGCTGCCAGGCGCCTCCTAATCCGTAAGGGTATGCGCCTTCTTCTTCGGGTGCTACACCGCCAACGTGCTATGACAACGTAAGTGATTTCTGACGCTTTGCATTTTATCGGTTGCGCGATAGCGCTCCCGATGGTAGTAGCCCCCGAGGCTATGCGCAACTAGGATAGTTGGGTATAGGCTCAAGAACATGAATCTCCGTCTTTGTTTTGCTGAGATATTCTTTTGCGGCATTTTTTCCGCGCCATGGTGGAGTCAGGTACTTCATATGTGCGAATGGAGCAGGAGCGGGACCAGCTTCGGGCCTAGATGGAGCCTTCATGCTGATGCTGGGTCACGGGATTGCTGGCGATTTCGAGAAGGTTGTAGCTGACTTTCCGAGAAAATCCGAAGGCAAGACCATCCCTCTGGGCCAATTTAGAGAGCGAGCGTCTCAGCTGGCGAAGGACATGGTGTCCATGATGGAGAAGCGCACCGCTGAGCGTGCTGCGCGCGCGTCTAGGTCTAGGTCCGAGTCGATGTCGTAGTTGGCCGGACTAACTCTTTCTGCTTTTGTTTCTGCTTGTAATGAATCTTTTATGCTATGTAGAACCTGATGAAACCTTGTTGAATATAAGCTTACTTTTGCTTTCTATCCCTCCTTTTGCGTTATGACTGGGCTTTCGCAGATAACAGCCCTCGAGCATGTTGACCGGGGCCGCACCTGATACTGCAAAGTTCTTATCTTTTTGCTTGCTTTCCCTGTGTAGCCTGGAGCACTCGACGCGTCAGCTGGTTCTTCCACCGGTGTTGCTTCTTCTCAGTCAGGGTCCCGGAGCAAAAATGATGAACGCCTCATCTCCTATATGTGGACGCGACTTGTGAAGGTGGAGCAGGAGCTGAAGGACGCGCAAGGTGCTTTGGCAGATCTGAAGTCGAGGCCGTCACCAGCTACAGAGCGGGAGAACTTCTTGCTTGACTCGTTGGATATAGTGAACGCACAACTGGAATGTGAGTGCTCGAGTAAATTCTGAATGAATCAGTCGCAATTTCTTTGACTGCTTTTGATTGTGTTTCCTTGTTGTTGCACAGGGGCCGTTTGGATGAGAAGGCAGAAACGGACCGCATAAACCGTCGCCTGGATGGCGCTGCGAGCGGCTCGGATTCTGCCTCTCAACTCTTTTGGTCTGACAAATCAAGAGGCCGAAAGCTGGCTGTGCTTCACGACCGCGCCTGGCGCGTTGGCTTGCTGATGGAGACTTGCAGGTCTGCTCTGGCCCAGGAGCACCGTGCCCTGTTTCCGCTGAACGAGCAGCCGCAAGGCCTTGCGGCGCTGTTGACGAGATTCCGTGATGGCAAGGCGATTAAGAAGTTTGTGCGAGATCAACTTGTTGGCGGAGCTAACGTGGCGCTTGCCTTTGTGCGAGTCCACCGTCCGCACCTGAACTTGGAGAAGATTGCTCAAGGCCTGCCACCACCACCTGGTGGGGGACCTGTGCTGATGGAGGAGCACTATGCGGCGACCGCTGGTCCAGCGAATGAGATCATCGCACATGTTATTAAGGAAACAGATTTCCTTGTAAATCAATCGGCGATGTATCCCAAAGAGGAACCTATAGAGGAATAGGTATGTTTGTAAAGTGTAAAGAACTTGTATCTATGTATGCTCGTTTGAGCCGATATGAAAAATTATGACGTGTATGCGGGGCGCAGCCCCGAGTGTGAAGTTATGATTTTGCGTTGACGAATTTTGTTATGGCATGTTGCACGCAGCTCCCGAGTGTTCGGGTGCGACTGGTGATTTTGAGGCTTTTGAACCTTGTACGGCACAGCCCCCGAGTCTTCGGATGCGGCTAAGGTGTTATGATTTTGTGGAACCTGTGCGACGCAGCCCCCGAGTGTTTGGGTGCGGCCAAGGTTTATGATTTTGTTGAACCTGCACGGTGCAGCCCCCGAGTGTTCGGGTGGGGCCAAGGTTTATGATTTTGTTGAACCTACACGGCGCAGCCTCCGAGTGTTTGGGTGCGGCCAAGGTGTTATGAATGAATCGACTCAAAAAATAGAGGAACATTGCTTTTATTCCAACTTCTGTATGTTAGGACAGCAGGCTGCCTCATTAAAAACCTTCCAGTCCCCTTAGGTACCCTGGTAAGGAAAAGAGCGCGTCTGAAACCTGCTGCTTTTGGCATTAAGCGCGATTACATCATGGCTGAGTAGCCTAAGCATAGAAACAGCGCAGGTGCGCGACGTTCCAAGGGTTGTGGGAGAGCTCTCCTGTCTTCGCATGCTTCAGACGGTATGCGCCGCCGTCGATGACTTCCGTGATGATGAAGGGTCCCTCCCATGGGGAGGCAAGGTTGTGCACCTTCTTCTGCTTCAGGCGAAGGACCAGGTCGCCAACGGCGAAGGACCTGGTTCGCAGTCGACGGCTGTGATAGTTGCGGAGGTTTTGCTGGAAGACAGCTGTGCGAGCAACTGCGATGTCGCGTGCTTCGTCCAGCTGGTCGACGTCGTCTGCAAGTGCTTCCTCCGCGTCGTCTTCCTCGTAGGCAACGACTCTGGGTGCGTCGAACTGCAAGTCGAACGGCATGACAGCTTCTGCGCCGTACACCATGAAGAACGGCGTATATTGGGTCGACCTGTTTGGAGTTGTGCGTAGGCTCCATAGGACAGATGGTAGTTCTTCGACCCATGCTCCTTCCGCTCGTTTGAGTGGCACCAGCAGCCGCTTCTTGAGTCCGCTGCACACAAGTCCATTGGCCTTCTCCACCTGGCCATTTGATTGCGGGTGTGCCACGGATGCGTAGTTGAGCTTGATACCTTGATCTTTGCAGAAGTCATGGAACTCCTCAGCCGTGAAGTTTGTACCGTTGTCGGTTATGATGCTACGGGGGACCCCGAAGCGGTAGATGATCGACCTGAAGAAGTTCACCGCTGTCGTAGCAGTCGAGTTTGTAATGGGCACCGCTTTGATCCACTTGGTAAACTTGTCGACCGCTACCAAGAGGTGAGTGTGCCCCCCATTCGAGGATTTCTTGAGTGGCCGAACCATGTCGAGTCCCCATTGAGCAAAGGGCCAAGCCAGCGGGATTGTCTTCATTTCGGATGCCGGTGCGTGTGGCTTGGTGGCGAATTTGTGGCACCCGATGCATCTTTTCATGATGTCTTCTGTGTCTTTGAGCGCTGTAGGCCAGTAGAACCCCGCTCGAAAAGCTTTGGCGACGAGGGCTCGACTGCTTGCATGGTGTCCACAAGTTCTTGCGTGGATGTCCCGAAGGATGGCCTTGCCGTCTTCGAGTGCTATACACCTCTGGAGGATCCCCGATATGCTGTGTTTGTACAGTTCGCCCATGATGATTGTGTATGCCTTGGCACGTCGAGTGACTCGTCGCGCTTCCACCGCGTCCTCCTGCAGCTCGCCACGCAACATGTATGCTAGGAAGGGATGTGTCCTGGTCGGCTCGATGAAGAGAACTTGATGGACCGATTCTCGATTCGCTCGAGGAATACGCCAGGTGGAACTGGTTCTTTAGTAGAGCTAAGGTTGGCCAGCATGTCTGCTTCTTCGTTGCTTTCGCGTCCGATGTGACGCAGCTCGCACCCGTCAAAGTTGCCCTCCATGATGTTGTAGAGCTCGCGGTACGCGATCATGTTGTCTGCTGTGGCATCACAGGTCTTCATCGTTTGCTGCACAACGAGATTAGAGTCGCCGTAGATCATGAGTCGAGTGCACCCGCAAGCCTTGGCCATCCGCATGCCGTGTAGTAAGGCCTCGTACTCCGCCTCGTTGTTGAAGGGTCTTGGAAAATCCATCTGCAGGATGTAGTGGAGCTTGTCCCCCTTCGGCGATGTGAGGATGATGCCTGCGCCTGCACCCTCGTTCTTCTTCGAGCCGTCGAAGTACATTGTCCAGGAGTTGGACATGTCAGGGACACCCGGTAATTGAGCCTCTGTCCACTCTGTTGTGAAGTCAGGGAGGACCTGCGCTTTGATTGCTGACGGATGCTTGTACGTGATGTCCCGAGGTCCAAGCTTGATGACCCACTTGGCGACTCTTCCTGTTGCGTCAGGGTTGGTGAGGATGTCGCCTAGCCCGGTTGAACTCACCACCGTTATTGGGTGCTCTGCGAAGTAGTGGACGACCTTGCGCGATGTCATGAACACGGCGTAAGCCAGCTTCTGATAGTGCGGGTACCGCTGCTTTGATATGGATAGCACCCCGCTGAGGTAGTATATTGGTCTTTGCACGCCATGAGCATGTCCTTCCTCCATGCGCTCGACAACAAGCACGGTGCTGACCACCCGGTTGGTGGCGGAGACGTACAGGTATAGCGGCTCGCGTTCTCGAGGCGCGACCAGGACCGGAGGGCTCGTCAGTACGCGTTTGAGGTCGATGAAGGCTGCTTGAGCTTCTAGTGTCCACTCGAAGTTATCCGATTTCTTCATCAGTTGATAAAATGGGAGTGCTTTTTCGCCTAGCTTGCTGATGAAACGACTGAGTGCTGCAACCCGACCAGCTAGCCTTTGGATCTCTCGAAGCTTGGTCGGTGGCTGCATGGTCAGGATGGCTTGGATCTTCTCCGGGTCCGCTTCGATGCCTCGGGCTGAGACGAGGTATCCCAAGAGCTGTCCGGCTGGCACGCCAAAGACACACTTCTTAGGATTGAGCTTGATCTTGTAGTGGTTGAGGTTGGCAAATGTTTCACGCAGGTTGTCGAGGAGCGTGTCCTCCTTTTTTCTTTTGATGACGATGTCGTCGACGTAGACTTGGACGTTGCATCTGATTTGCTCTTTGAGGCAATTCTGTATCATGCGCTGGTACGTGGCACCCGCGTTCTTGAGCGCGAAGGGCATAGTTGTGTAGCAGTAGACGCCGTAAGGGGTGATGAAGGCAGTCCTGTCTTCGTCTTCGGCTCTCATCCTTATCTGGTTGTAGCCCGAGTAGGCATCCACGAAGGATAAGCGCTCGCACCCCGCGGTTGAGTCGACGATCTGGTCGATGCGCGGCAAGGGGAAGTGATCCTTGGGGCAGCACTTGTTGAGGGCAGTGAAGTCGACACACATGAGTAAGATTTCTGTATGCTTCTTTGGCACTAGGATAGGGTTGGCGACCCAGTATGATTTCTTGATCTCGCGGATGAACTTGGCGTCCAGCATCCTGTTGACTTCTTGCCCTATAGCTGCGCGTTTCGGCTCGGAGAATCGGCGCATTGTTTGCTTCACGGGTCTGGCATCCGGAAAAAGTTGGAGAGAGTGCTCGTCGAATTCCCTGGGTATACCTGGCATGTCAGCTGGACACAAGGCGAAGATTTCCCAGTTCTCATGGAGGAACTCGACGAGCGCGCCTTCCTACGCGGGAGATAAACTTGATGACACGTTGACCATCTTGGATGGATCCGTCGGATGCACTTGGTGCGATCTTGTGTTGTTTGTTGTGTTGAAGGCAGCGTCAGGTGCCGGTTTCCTGGACTCAGGAAAAAGAGTGCGATCGTTGTTGAGAGAGAGCTCTTGGAGTTGCTCCTGCATGCCGAACATCTCAGAAATTTTGCTGAACTCCCGGTCGCAGCTATCCGAGAGCTGGAAGTTACCGGTCACGGTGATAATGCCATTGGGTCCCGGCATCTTCAGCTTGAGGTATGCATAGTGCGGGACCGCCATGAATCGAGCAAACGTCGGGCGCCCTAGGATGGCGTGGTATTGTGACTTCCAGTCAACGACCTCGAAATCGATCTTCTCCGTCCTGAAGTTTCCCGGCTCACCGAAGATGACTGGAAATTGTACTGTGCAGAGGGGGTAGACTGCCTTGCCCGGGATGATGCCATGGAAGGTATTATCTGATTTTGCCAGATTTTCAGTCGAGTGGTTCATATTAGATAGCGTGTCAGAAAACAGGATGTTGATTCCGCTCCCTCCGTCCATGAAGACCTTGATCATAGCAAAGCCGCCGATCTGGGCGTCGAGTACCAAGACGGCATGCCCTGGACGGACCACGGCAGGCGGGTGATCCTCGCGGGAGAACGTGATGCTAGTCTCGGACCCCTTCAGGTACTCGGGCACTGCAGGGGGTGCCATGGTGGCCATATTAACTTGGCGAGTGATCAACTTCTGTTCCCAGTTGGATGGGCGTCCCTTTTGTATCATGTTCAACTGCCCACGAGGCTCGGGATATTGATCTGCTACCGCTATCGGGGCCTCTATGCGTGCCTGGAGGTGAATTGCACCCGCCATTTGCCCGGTTGGCCCTGCCGGTGGAGGAGGAGGAGGAGCTCCGTTTGCGGCTGTACCAGGAGCCGTTTGAAGGCGCTTTGCGTATTCACTTGCCAGCCTTGTGAATTTTCTGCAATCTTTCAGCAGGTGGCTTGAATGGAGTTTTCCGTCCTGACCCTTGAACATGTGGAATCTGCATTCTTCCTCTATTTCCTCTGTGGTTGTGCGTTGGTCTCACGAGTCGTCGCTGACTTTCCGCCACTCCCGCTTGCGGTACCCGTCGCCACGCTATCCAAAGTCGCGGTTGTCTCTGTGGTCGTCCTTGTCGGGGGAATACTTTCTGGATTAACCCGCGGCCCAGTGCGACTTACTCGCGCGGACAAAGGCCCACTTGGGAGCAAGCCCAATATTGAACCGCCATAAGGGGAAAGATCTAGAAGACATATCCCGGAGGACGTGAAGACCAAGTAGTCTCCGAGTAGGCCTCTGTGGACGTATTCCTTATGGGGGAAGTTTCCTTTTGTAACCTAGCGAGCCTCTGTGTATATAAAAAGGACTCGCAGGACTTAGAGCGGGTCAAGCTATCAAGCCCTAAACCCTAGCTCATACGGCGAGTACCAGATCGGATCGCCTCCATTGTAACACCTCGATTATCATATCAATACCAATCTAGGGTAGGCAGGAAGTAGGTCTTTTACCTCACATTGAGGGGGCCGAACCTGGGTAAATCTGTGTTTGATATTTGTTCCTGCGATCCCAAGCTCGGAGATGCTTGACTCGCGTAATCCCACACCTACGAAGTCATCTATGACACCTGACGTGACAAACCCACGACAGTTGGCGCCCACCGTGGGGCCTGCGGTCAAGAGCGTCACGTTCCGCGCAGGATCCATGAAGTGAGCTGAAGATCTTGTTGTTGGCCGTATCATCACGGTCAATGGCACACCCCTCATCGACGATTCAAGCTGGGGGCCGGAAGCAGATTACTTGGAGACCGGCCACGTCATCCCGTTCGGATCCATCAACGTCTTCGTCGGCTTCATCGGTGGCAGGTCCGTTAGATCGGTCCAAGAAGGCGATTTAGTAGAAGAAGTCGCCGATGATGGGGAAGAATCCGTGGAAAGCATGGACTCGCAAGAGTTTGGGTCCATCATACCTGCCTTCGAAGAAAGTTGCTGGGGTTACCCACCAGAAGTCGCATTATCACCAGATCGAGAGACGGCGCAAGTCGCGGTTTACATGGCCGGAGGAGCAGGCGCATCAGGAACTGCTGGAGAAACCGAGGCATCGGCACCCCCAAGCAACCCACTTCTTGTCCCCGTGTCAGGCACGAACGCCGCCCTCCGTGCAACAGAAATTGAGGCCACCAGGGCCGAGCTCCTGTATGAGGTTCGAAGGATGGAAGAAGAGCGCCGCAGGCTCGATCAGATAAACCAAGGAATCCAACAGGAGCGGCAGAGAGTAGCCGCGCTGGCTGCGACTCAATGACAGGTTGACCCGCAAACACAACTGCGCGCGACTCAACCAACAGTGGAAATCCCGCTCACTCCAGCCACGGGAACGGGAATCCAGACGACTGCGAAAGGGAGGGTACCACCAAATCAAGAGACCCAGCAACAACCAAGGAGGTTTCACACCCCGCAGGGCCATTACCTGAACCCTGTCGATAATATGTATGCTGCGGCTAATATCTTGACTCAGATGATACCAACAGGCGATGACCTGGTCAATGCTGAGGCGCGGCGCGCAATTCAGATGCTAAGTACGGCAGTCCTACAACAAGCCAATAGGGCGGAAGCCGAAGCACAGTTGCCCCTTGTACCAGCCAATCATAGGATTGCAGCAGAAAGAAGCGTCCAAAGCAGGCCACCAGAGAACGTATCAGGAGTCGCACAGAGGCAGCAGGAGCAAGTCGCAAAAGCGCAGGCGAATATGCTAGTGGTGCAAACGCGGCCCACAGATAACCCCGCGGGCGCGCCCACACCCTGTACTCGCGACTCAAGGGACCGGCGTGTTTCACTGAAAAGATCAGATCGGAACCTTTTCCTGAAGATTTCAAAGGGCCACGCAAGGTGGCAAACTACAACGCCAGCATGGATCCAACCACCTGGCTGAACAATTACGAGATGGGGATGAGCATTTTGAACGCCTCAGAGGAAATATGGCTGCAAAATTTGCCTCCCAACTCTATAAATACTTGGGAGGAACTGAAGGATGCCTTCGTTAAGAACTTCCAAGGAACTTGCAAGACTCTGCAATATAGAAGATCTCGAGCGTTGTGTCCAGAAGGAAGGCGAGTCAAGTCGCCATTGGATGAAAAGGGTGGCAGAAATAATACACTCCTCAGATAATATACCACCAAGCTCAGCCGTCCTGGTATGGAGAAAAACTGCAAGTTTGAGCCGCTGATTCATAAGCTGGGTCGCATGAAGGATAAAGTCAAGAGCCTCAGCGAGGTGATGGCTGCGGCTAACAAATATGCCAGCTCAGATAAAACCAGAGACGCGTCAGACGGAGAAGAAGAGGAGGTTGCTGCAAAGGAAAGAAAAACTCCAACAAGCCCCAGCAGCAGCAAACAAGCCACAACAACGCGAATCAAAACAAACGCAAAAACGAAGATGGTCACTCAGGGCTCGTCGCCAATACGCGTGGAGGATTCAGAGGCCAGCGTGGAAGGGGTCGAGGATACGGCTCCCGTCCAATCAATATGCAAGAAGTTTTCAACCGGCCATGCGACCTTCATGCGACAGGTGATGGACGGCCAGCGGACCATACCAAGGCGCAATGCCACTATTACAAAAGTGGAAAGAAGAGAGCCAACACAACGGGGGGAATTCCATGAAGGAAACCCTAGTGCGGCTCATAACACAAATATTGGGCAGCACGGCGCGAGTAACCCCAGGCAACGGGGCAGTATCACACAATAGTTATCGATACCTCCAAAAGGAAGAGAAATTGAGCCGCAGAAGTCAGCAGGTGAACGCCGTGATACCAGCAACACCCAATTGGTTAAGGTGGTCAGAATACGCGTAACCTGGAGTCGCGACGACCACCCGCCACAAGTACGGGAACCTGGCAAGTTGGCGCTGGTTGTGGCACCGTACGTTGCAGGATACAAGCTGACCAAAGTGCTTATGGATGGAGGAAGCAGCATTAATATCTTGTACTACGATACGTTCCAGCGTCTAGGACTCAAGGATTCCAGCCTGCAGCCCACGTCAACAGTATTTCACGGCATTGTCCCAGGAAGGTCCGCACGGCCAGTGGGGAAAATAACCCTAGGGGTAACTTTTGGAACAGAAGAGAACTTTAGAAGCGAATTCCTAAGCTTCGAAGTGGTAAAATTCCAAAGCCCATATCACGCCTTGTTTGGAAGAACGGCCTTTGCTAAGTTTATGGCCAGGCCATGCTACGTGTACCTACAGTTGAAGATACCAGGACCAAAAGGGGTCATCACAGTGTACGGAGATAGAGAAAAAGCAATAGAATGTGAAAAGGAGATGCGGCCTTCGCAGAATCCGCCTGTGCCGCGGAAGAACTAAAAGGTTATAAGTCGCAGGTGGACCCAAACGACATGAGTGTGGTTACCACGCCATCTGCCGAGCCACCAATGAAATTCAAAGCGGCCCAGGACACTAAGCAGATAAATCTTGTTCCTGGCGACTCATCCAAGCAAACAGCATTGGAGCACACATGGAAGAAGAGCAGGAGAAGGCCCTCGTCGCTTTTCTCCAGGAAAATAAGGACATCTTCGCATGGAAGCCGTCAGATATGCCAGGGGTACCAAGAGAATTAGCAGAACATAGCCTCAAAGTGAACCCTGCGGCTAAACCAGTGAAGCAGCCACTACGGCGTTTCCATGATGACAGGAGAAAGGCAATAGGAGAGGAAATAGCTCGCTTGCTGGCTGCAGGATTCATCACAGAGGTATACCATCCGGAATGGGTGGCAAACCAGTATTGGTTATGAAAAAGAACGGTACGTGGCGAATGTGCGTTGATTACACCAGTCTTAACAAAGCTTGTCCAAAGGATCCATTTGCTTTGCCGCGAATCGACCAAGTATTGATTCAACTGCTGGGTGCGAGCTGTTATGCTTTTTGGACGCCTATTCAGGCTACCATCAAATCAAGATGAAGAGGGAGGACCAAGAAAAGACGTCCTTCATCACACCCTTCGGAGCTTTTTGTTATGTCAGCATGCCCTTTGGGTTGAAGAACGCAGGTGCGACTTACCAAAGATGCATTCAGAATTGTACATGAGCAAATAGGTCGCAACGTTCACGCCTACGTGGATGATATTGTGGTTAAGTCGCAAGTTAGCCAGGATCTTATTGTGATCTGGCAGAGACATTCACAAATCTCAGAAAATACAACATGAAGCTCAACCCCACAAAGTGCGTCTTTGGAGTACCAGCAGGAAAGCTATTGGGATTCATAGTATCAGAAAGAGGCATTGAGGCCAACCTGACAAGATAAAGGCCGTGATGGATCTCCAAAAGCCAGAAAAGATAAAAGATGTACAGCGACTTACTGGTTGCGTAGCAGCTTTGAGTCGCTTTATATCAAGATTGGGAGAGAAAGCACTACCTTTGTACAGACTGTTGAAAAAATCAGACACCTTCGTTTGGGACGCAGAGGCCGACGAAGCTCTGACAGCCTTGAAACATCAATTGACAAATGCTCCAGTTCTGGCGGCTCCAAAGATAAAGAGCCAATGCTACTATACATAGCGGCAAATTCCCGCGCTGTGAGCTGTCATGGTTGTGGAGAGACAAGAAACGGAAAGGAATACCCTGTCCAGAGACCAGTATATACGTGAGCGAAGTCCTCACAGCTTCCAAACAGCGTTACCCACAGTGGCAGAAGTTGGTGTTTGGAGTGTTCATGGCGAGTCGCAAGCTGAAGCACTACTTCCAAGAGCATCCAATAACTGTGGTTAGTTCAGCACCATTGGCAGATATCATTCGTAATCGAGAAGCTACTGGAAGAGTCGCTAAGTGGGCGATCGAGTTGGGACCACATCACATCAGCTACGAGCCGCGCACATCAATTAAGTCGCAAGCCCTTGCAGATTTTATTAACGATTGGACAGAAATCCAAGTCGCTCCTAGCATGGCAGAAACCAAATACTGGACCATGCATTTTGATGGGTCAAGACAGTTGCAAGGCTCGGGGGCTGGAGTTGTTCTAACATCTCCCAAGGGAGACAAGCTGCGGTATGTGTACAGATACACTTCAACTGCACAAATAACGTGGCGGAGTACGAGGCACTGCTTCATGGTCTACGTATAGCAAAGGAGATGAACATCAGTCGCATACGCTGTTTTGGCGATTCAGACTTGGTGGCACAGCAGGTCTCTGGAACGTGGGACAGCAAGGATGCGAACATGGCTGCATATAGAGAGAGGTGGACAGAATTGCTGGACATTTCACTGGATACCAAGTTGAACATATTGATCGGAGACAAAATGAAGCTGCAGATGCCCTGTCTCGGCTTGGATCCAACAGACAGTCAGTCCCACCCAATGTTTTCCTGGATGAACTGCACAATCCATCAGTCAAACCTCCAGCAGAGATTGACATTGCAGAGCCAGAGGATGATTCAACTTTAGTCGCAGCCCTGCATGAACAGCCAGGATGGACAGAGCCATACATGGCATATTTAAGTCGCGGAGTGCTGCCGGACGATGAAATTGAGGCGCGCAAAATCATACGACGATCAAAGGCCTATACAATCATCAACAACGAATTATACAAGCGCAGCGTGTCAGGAGCATTCCAAAGATGTGTCTCACCAGAAGAGGGACGAAAAATCTTGCACGAAATTCATTCAGGCGATTGTGGCCATCATGCTTCGTCAAGATCTTTGGTGGCAAAGGCGTTCCGACATGGATTCTTCTGGTTAACAGCATTAGCAGATGCAGAGCAAATTGTCAGAGTGTGCGATGGATGTCAAAGATACGCTAGGCAAGATCATATGCCAGCCCAAGCACTTCGCACAATACCCATCACATGGCCTTTTGCCGTATGGGGTTTTGACATGGTAGGGCCTTTCAGACGGTCTTCAAACGGAAAAACTCACCTCTGTCATGGTGGACAAATTCACAAAGTGGATAGAAGCAGAACCTGTGGGAGATTGCGAGGCTGAAACAGCAGTCAAGTTCTTGAAGAAGGTCATATTCCGCTTCGGTACCCCCATAGTATCATTACAGACAATGGGAGCAACACCTCTGAAGGGGCTACACAGATATTTTGCGCAGACAATGGGATAAGATTGGACCTCACGTCAGTAGCACACCCGCAGAGCAATGGACAAGCTGAGCGAGCTAACCAGGAAATTCTCCATGGAATTAAGCCGCGCCTTATTGAAAAGGTCGAAGCATCTCCAGGATGTTGGGTGGAAGAACTGCCAGCAGTACTGTGGAGCTTAAGAACAACCCCTAACAGATCCACAGGATTTACACCATATTTCATGGTCTATGGAGCAGAAGCAGTCATGCCCAGCGATATCATACATGATTCACCAAGAGTTGCGGCTTACATCGAGACAGATAATGAGATAGCTCGGCAAGACTCGGTGGACACATTAGAAGAGGTTAGAGACTTGGCAGCATCAAGGTCAGCGTATATCAACAAGACTTGCGACGCTATCATGCCAGACGCATCAAAACCCGCACCTTTCAAGAAGGCGACCTAGTACTGCGACTTAAACAAGATCACAAGGGAATGCATAAGCTGTCCTCTCCATGGGAAGGACCCTACATCATCAGCAAGAAGCTAAACAATGGGTCGTACTACCTGCTGGATGTAAGGGAAGAAAGCAGCGAACGCCATGATTTCGAGGATCGTCTCGAGGCACCTCGCCCTTGGAACGTCGCACACCTGCGACCGTACTATACATAAGAAAAGGCTAATCAGAGCCAAGCATCATCCTTTCCAGCTTTATAGCTGAGTATCATCACAGCCACTCAGGGCTAGAACTTCAACTTTGGTCGCCACCTAGGCGCGACCTATGCAACATCTGATCGCCACCCAGGCGCGATCGACCCTTGTATCAGAAACCGGCTGCCACCTAGGCGCGGCCGTAAACTTTGTATCATCTCTGGTCGCCACCTAGGCGCGACCGACCCCATGTATCACCATGGATCGCCACCTACGCGCGATCCAACCCTATGTATAACACTCGGTTGCCACCTAGGCGCGACCTTATGTGTCATCATAATCAAAGCTTATCATAGCTTAGCCTATCATGGCAATATCATTATGTTTCTTGGGGTCTTTGTTACCCTGAAACAGCCATTTATTGGCAATTATCAAATTTACCTTAAGTTGGATTGCTACTCGCATTATGTGGCCAAAGTACTGGGGTGTGGCGTCAATCGAGCTTGATTGCCTATCATGGCCGCTCTCGACCCTGAACACACATGTTCCTAGGAAATACTGAGTCGCGCGAGTGCCCACTTAAGGATTCAGATGGCCTAACTAGAGGTCGATGTACTGCTTATAGTACGGCAACACCAATTACAATTACTTGTATCTTAACAATTGTTTTATTCATGATATCAAGTTACAGGTGATGACCTTCAGAGTTCTCTGAGAAGAATTGAGATGATTACCACATACATCCTCTCAATCCTTGGGGGCTACATCATATTATCATCAAAAATTTGAAGATAGATCGTCATCAAGTTCTGAAGCTATCAGGATACTCTAACAAAGAAGCTCACGAAGTCAGATGATCTTCCAGGTGCGAGTCAAGGCCAATCTGCACAATTATAAGTCGCGAAACAAGGAAAAGCGCGGCCTAAGCATTCAAGATCAAGAAATACTATGAAGTTCAGGCCACGCTTGGGGGCTAATGTCGGGGGAATACTTTCTGGATTAACCCGCGGCCCAGTGCGACTTACTCGCACGGACAAAGGCCCACTTGGGAGCAAGCCCAATATTGAACCGCCATAAGGGAAAGATCTAGAAGACATATCCCGGAGGACGTGAAGACCAAGTAGTCTCCGAGTAGGCCTCTGTGGATGTATTCCTTATGGGGAAGTTTCCTTTTGTAACCTAGCGAGCCTCTGTGTATATAAAGAGGACTCGCAGGACTTAGAGCGGGTCAAGCTATCAAGCCCAAACCCTAGCTCATACGGCGAGTACCAGATCGGATCGCCTCCATTGTAACACCTCGATTATCATATCAATACCAATCTAGGGTAGGCAGGAAGTAGGTCTTTTACCTCACATTGAGGGGGCCGAACCTGGGTAAATCTGTGTTGATCTTTGTTCCTGCGATCCCAAGCTCGGAGATGCTTGACTCGCGTAATCCCACACCTACGAAGTCATCTATGACACCTGACGTGACAAACCCACGACAGTCCTGGCGACTTCCGCTGCGGCCACGATCGTCATGTGCCTCAACGTACCCAGCCACCACTAGTTCGGCACCGTCTGCGTCATCGTAGTGGTGGGACTTGGGCTTGCGCCTCCTGTCATTGTCGCGAATGTCTCTACGACCCAGTTGTCGTTGTCGTTGTTGCCACGCGGTGATCCTTGGTGCTCGTCTCGCACCGAGTCTTCGCCGTCCGCCCACTCGTTGGCTATCTTCATGAGCTGGGCGATGGAGTTTATCTTTACACGTCCGAGCCCTTCTCGGAGGTCACGCCGGGCGACGCTGCGAGTGAAAGCATCGACTGCTTTGTCTTTCGATATTACCCCCACGGAGTTGCGCATGGTGGTCCATCGTCGGATGTACTCTCGCAGCGGCTCGTCTGAGCGTTGTTTGCAGGCTCGTAACTCTTCGAACGTTGCGGGTCGCTCGCATGTTGCGAGGAAGTTCTTGACAAAGTCCTCCCGGAAGTGATCCCAGGAGTCGTATGAGCTTTGGGTAAGCTCTTTAGCCAATCTCGAGCTGTCCCCACCATCATCAGCTGGATGTACTGCATTGCTGTCATTGTTGTGCCTCGTTGACAGGAGACCGCTATCTTGTAGTCCTCCAGCCAGGATGATGGCTCCTGATGGCCGTCAAACTTGGGTGTTTCAGATGTTAGTCTGAACCCTTTGGGCATCCTGGTCTCGCGGATGCGCCGAGTGAAGCATGGAACTCCACAGGGCTCGAACTCGCCATCGGAGTATGAGTCGCTGCTAGGGGAGCGAGAGGGTCTTGTAGATCGGCTTCTGTTGACACTGCGCTGAGTTATGACGTTGCGGGCGTCCTCGCCTTCCCTGAGGTGGCGGGTGCTCGGCTGCCTCTGATCCCGTCCAGAGCGGTCTTCGTCGCGGCGCCGGTGTCCCCGCTCTCTGTCTTCGTGGGTTGTGCGGTCGCGATCATCGCGACTCCGCGGTTCTCTTCGTGGGCTGGCCGCGTGATCACGATCGTCGCGACTCCGCGGTTCTCTTCGCGGGCTGGCCGCGCGGCGGCTTTTGCTTCCTTCGGGTGTGGGTTTCCCGCGCCCACTTCAGCTTCCGGGATCAGAGCTGCGCCTGCTAGGTTGAGCGATTTTATCTGTTGGCGATGCCACTAGTACAGAATGACACATCGGAAATGGGCCAAAAACCCCTTGGGCAACGAGAAAGGGTCCGTGTCCCCGCCCTCACAATGGCAACGGAGGAGATAAACCGTTTCTGATGTATTTAACATTAGACACGGAGTTTTGCTAATAACCGTTTCTAATAAGGGTTACAGGAAAACAAAAAAAACACGGTGACGGGCTGTGCCGTCGATGGAGCCCCGCTCCATGCGACTAGACGGCCGCCCGGTCGTCACCGTATTCTTGTACGCCCTGCTTTACAAAAGTTCATCAGTGCGCGTGGCTGGAGCTCTGCTCCTATGTCTTCACGGCGCCAGATGAACATCTACTGTCTTTCCTGCTGCGCAAAATGTACTGCTCCTGGTGACGGCACCGTGTATGGAGCCCCGCTCCTAGGACTTCACGGCAGCAGCATCGTCACCAAGCATCCACCAAGCCCTTGAAACAACGAATATTCTTTGTTAAAAACAGCAAACAAAGCTAATAAACAGAGCCAATAAGCAGTAAACAAAGCAAACCGAGCTACATACATAGCTGAAGAGCTAACTAACAGAGCAAACCAAGCTAAATAAGTAGCTAACATAGTAAATACATAGCTGAACAGAGCTAACTAACAGAGCAACCCGAGCTAAATAAGTAGCTAACATAGCTGAACAGAGCTAACTAACAGAGCAAACCGAGCTAAATAAGTAGCTAACATAGCAAATACATAGCTAAACAAAGCAAACCGAGCTAAATAAGTAGCTAACATAGCAAATACATAGCTGAACAGAGCTAACTAACAGAGCAAACCGAGCTAAATAAGTAGCTAACATAGCAAATACATAGCTAAACAAAGCAAACCGAGCTAAATAAGTAGCTAACATAGCAAATACATAGCTGAACAGAGCTAACTAACAGAGCAAACTGAGCTAAATAAGTAGCTAACATAGCAAATACATAGCTAAACAAAGCAAACCGAGCTAAATAAGTGGATAACATAGCAAATACATTGCTGAACAGAGCTAACTAACAGAGCAAACCGAGCTAAATAAGTAGCTAACAGAGCGCTTTCCGTCGCGGATTGCGTCCCAGGCGTCGGCGTCGGCGCCGGAGCCACTGCCAGAGGAGACGTCAGAGGAGACCTCATCCTGCTCGAACACCGGAGCGTCCTCCTCCTCCTCCTCATCCTCCTCCTCCTCGGCCGCCGCCACCGCTGCCGCCGCCGCATCTAGCCCAGGGCCCTGGCCAGGGAGAAGAGAGCGGTCTATGGCCGCCCGGAGCCGCGTCTGGAACAACGCCTCCTCGGCGGCTTCTATCGCGTGCTCGGCGGCGGAGATGCGGATAGCTCTCTGCATCGCAGACGCCCGAATGACACCCTCGGCGCGCTCGCGCTCGAAGGAGGCGTGAGAGAGGAGGAGACCGACCTCCAGATCCTCATCCTCATCGTCCGAGGAGGACGATGAGGACGAGATCCGGGCGTCGGTGGCCGCCGCCGCCGTGGATCCGGATGGGATTTGACGGCTCAGAATGAACTCGCGACCGCAGTCGCCGGGGATCTCGCCCCAGTTGTAGGGGAGATCCGGGCTGCGCCTCGAAGGGTGGGAGGCGGAAGATGCTCCATCCTGACTTCCGTCGGCGCCGGAGGGGTTCGCCATTGATGGGTGAAGTAGGAGGAGAGCGTGTGCGGCTAGGGTTAGGAACTGGGGAGAGTGAGACTGAGAGTGAGAGTGAGATACAGTACTGGAGTGGGAGATATTAATACCGGCACCGCTTAATGTGCCTTCACATGGGAAACGGAGATAGACCGATCTCCGTTTCTGATGTGGAAATATCAGCAACGGAGATATTCTTTCCTCCGTTGCCTATATATGAGCAACGGAGATCTTTTCAGCCTCCGTTACCATTGTGTCGGGCCCATTGACGCGCGCACACTCGCGGAAGCGCGCGGAGCTCATTTTTCTGTCGCCTAACTCTTGCCGTTGCCATAGAGGGGTATCCGATGTGTCGTTCTGTACTAGTGTGCAGTGCTGCATTGGGGTCGTCGTCTGGAGGCTGAGTTGCCTTCAGGTATGTGGCCACCGAGATCAGGGCTCCCATGGTTGTTTTAGGGATATGAATCCCTTCCTCGTTGTGCGTCATGAAGGAGAGGCCCAACTTGCGGGTTAGTTCCGCTCTGTCAGCTTCCGGGATGCGGAACGTTCTGTTCTGGCGCCTCGGGTCCGTATGTCCCGAGGATTGGTAGGATAGCGTCGCCCTTCGCGCACTCGACACGCTAGCTTGCCTCCTGCGCTCGTCGAGCGTTGCTTGAAAGTTCCGCAGTCGAAGGTTCTCCTGCCAGAGGAGGTACTGATGTGCCGCGATCTCCTCGCGGGTCGAATCCTCGGGCATCATGAGGCACTCCTGGATGACCTTTGTTGCCTTCGCCGCCATCTCCTCCGTGATGACGAGCGTTTTCTTCTCGTTCAGCATAGTCACCATCATGGGATATGTTGGTGTGTTGTGGCGAGCTTCTGCGGTCTTGGATGCTTCGGGATCTGTCCCGTTGTTGCCGTTCCCGGCCACCATGCAGACTTGGAAGGGGATGGCGCGCAAGTATTGGCTTCTGTCGTCGTTGCCGTAGTTGCCGGCAAGGATGTCGGAGTCGACGTCACTGTCGGCCAGCATGCGCGGCCCATAGCCGTCGTCACGGTAGGCGGACTCGGCGTCGTCTTCGACTACGTTTGACGAGTCGAGGGGTGCTGATGCCGAGCTTGGTGTACCAGTCGATGAAGACGCGACTCCCGCATCCAAAGAAAGCGCGAAATTCACGTTCGATGGAGACGCGGGTGATGAAGGCGCGATCGATGAAGGTGTTGTCGATGAAGGCGTAGCCGATGCGGTTGGTGACGAAGCAGTTGATGGAGGCGCGGGTGTGATCGCCGTGGTCGGTGAAGACGCAGTCGATGGAGACGCGGGTGCGATCGCCGTGAGTTGACACGGGTCCGTCAAGTTATGTGTTCCCCACCGGCTAACATGAAAGTTGAAACTATCGAAGATCAGATTCGCACCCGAGTGGAGGTTCGCAAACGCCGGGTGAGAGTTCGGCGAGTGTGGGTCGAATCCGAAGGAGCCGAAGTAGATCGGTTTCTGGATCATCGGCGAGCTGCCGATTGTCGATGAAGAAGGAGCCGGCAAAACCATAGATCCAGCGCTAGTCTTTGCCACAGACGGCGCCAATTAACGTGGGGTACCACGGCAAATCCCATGGTTCGGTACCTAGGGTTGAGATAGGGAGAGAGATATTTGGTAGCGCTGGTGGTAACGACGGCTGACAAGCGAGGTTTGCCCAGGTTCAGGCCCCCGGAGGGTAACACCCTACTTCCTGCTTGTCTGGTTTTTGATGTTTGCGGTGTACAAAGGAGCTACAATGGCGTCCCGGCGAGATGCGATCTCGTTAGGGTTTTGGTGGTATGAGTATTGCGTGACCTAGATCGGTGGCCCTCCCAGCCTTTATATAGGAGGCTGGGTCCCGGGAGTTCGCAACCGATTAGGTTTATAGGTAAGGTAGGTCTCTACCGACTTAAGCTTTGCTTGTCTTGGAGCGTACTTCTCCTTCCTGGGCCCCCTTCGTGGCCTTGGCCGTAGGCTTCTGGCAGGCTTGTTGCTGGGGCTTAGCTTATACGTGCAACAAGTGTCCACATGGTGGGGCACCCGAAGGGCAGGCCCACATCAGTCGTGGTCAGCCCTTCTGCCGGCATTCCCCGGAAGAGTGCTAACACGTTGGCGCAAAGATTGGTTGGCGTGTGTAGATAGTTACACCCCCTGCAGGGTAATTCTTTTCGAAAAGCCGTGCCCACGGTTAAGGACGACTTGGTGACTTATGTCTGATGATCATAGACAACATGAATCTAATCGTAAAACTTGGCAACTAAAGTGTGTTTAGGATTGCTTCCTCGTGGGTGAACGAGGGGGTGATTCTGGTGGGTGGATCAGCTGATGATGTTTCGGTGGAGACAAAAGATGAAGGATGAAGCTGGTGGTGTCGCTATCTTACCCCTTTTTAAAAGTGTATTGATACGAGCTTCTCTTCTCCCTTGATTTGAAAACAAAGATGGCTTTATGCAAAGGAACTCTCATACATACTCTCTGAACGAGCAGATATATAATAGGTTAATTAAGTCTTGTTGAGTACCATCAGTACTCAGCCTTGCGCAATTGTTTTGGACAGGTGAGTTTTTGTTGGACATCGACATCGACGAGTAGCTTGGGGTTCCCAGGCGGCAGCCTGGAATCTATGGACTGGGACGTCGCCGTTATGCTACTGGCCTCTTAGGCCTTTTGCTAATCTTGCTATGTCTAATAGCATAATTTACCTTCTGTTGTATTGATGAATGACAGGTTAGTGACCTTATTTGGTGATATTTGCTCCTTTGCCCGGTTACGAGCTTGATATATTACCCTCTTGTGTTGTAGGGTCACTACTATGTTACCGACTATGCAACTGTTGGCCTTTGAGGTCCGGGTTAGGCTTATGTCAGATGAAGGTCTGGGATTTGTCTAGCTTGGCTCTCGGGGTGTTACAGGTTTAGAATACTCATATCCATAAGTTGTAACTTCTTTTCCGGAAGCTCATCTGGAAAGAACTCCGAGGTTAAGCGTGCTTGGCCCAGAGTAATCCAAGGATGGGTGACCGACCGGGAATTCGCGCGTGCGCACGAGTGAGGACAAAGTGCGCAGAAAATACCAGTGTTGATCTGTGGAGTCAGTCTAGAGATCCTATTGAGCTGCCAGGCGTGACAGGCCCGGTCCGGGGTGGGCCGGGTGTTACAAGATGATATGTTGGATTTCCCAACCGTTAGAACATTTCCAACAACTGCCCTAAAAATGGAGTAATTTAGAAAAACTAATTTTTAGAGCACCAGGGTAAAACAAAACGCTGCTTCAACAACTGCCGCATCCATATATGATGCCCAATAATTTTTTGAACAGCCCAAAAATAGTCCTCATGATGTATATTCCTCGTGATCTATATTTGGGGCACGCCCGGCCGTGGCCAAAAACTAATTTGGCAGCGCGCGCCTGCCCAACCATGACCCGAAAGTTTCACTTGTCTAGTTCCCTTTGATCCTCTTCTCTGGAGCTGCCGTCACCGATGGATTCCAGCCAGCTCCGGCACTTCCCTGCCCTATCACTCAGTGCCCAGCTCCCCCTCGAGCTTCCTGACTGATTCCCCTTCGCTGCAGGCCATCCCCGTCGCCCGGCGAGCTCCTCCGCCTGCGCTCCTCGTGAGGGGCTCAATCTTGTCCGCTCGTGTGCCGGTGGCCTCGTTCTGTCGGAGATCTTTGGGAGGCGACCTCACTCTGTTTAGGCCAGGCTGCGGCTAACCGAGGTCGACCTAGACCTACATCTTTGGCCTGGTTATGGCGTGCATCTCCAGCGCAGCCATGGCTTGGACCTGCTCACGGTGGCCGGGAGGGACTGGTGCGTTCCCAACCGAGTCCACGCCACCCTTGCCGAGTAGCCGCCCATGCTGGTCCGTCGCTGGACGAATCCGAACCGCAGTCAATTTGATTCGTAGCTAGACGAATTCGAGCCGCAGTCATCATTCCTTTTTTTAAGAACAGCGGTCCTTCTTATCCTATTATCCTATTATGTTGTTGAAACGGTCGCTGGGATGGATTCCAAAGTATTGCAATTTGCACATTGTAGAATTATGAGATTGGCGGAATATGATGGATGTATTATTGAGCCTCATGGGCGAGTATATAAAGGCGTACATGGATCATCTTGGAGTACAAGACAAGTTAGGACCGTATGGAAACAAATCCTATCTCTATCCTAACCTACCATAACAATCCGTACATGCCATACTCTAACATCCCCCCGCAGTCGTAGCGGTAGCGTCGTGAACAACTGGAACGTCGCGGACGGTCAGACTGGAGAGAAACCGAAGTAGACCAGTGGGCTGACATCCCCCCGCAGTAGGAGCGGAACGTCGTGGACGGTGTCGCGGCGCAGATGCTTGGACTATAGAGGAAGCTGGTGAGGAGCTCAAGCAAGGTGATAGCCCTTTGTTGCCGATGTCGAGGGAGCCGAGAGCGTTAGGCGGTGCAGCCTTGGTCGTCGTAGCCGTGCGAGGGGTCGCCGTGGTCGATGTCGTGGTCAGGGTTGCCGGTGTCGAGGTAGACGCACATGAAGCCCCAGCCGCATAGTGCGCGTGAAGAGGACGGAGACACGTCGAGGCAGTCGTTGAGGGTGCCGATGCCTGAGACGACACAGTACGAACCGTCAAGGACGAGGTGCGGCCATTGTTTTGTCAGAACAAGGCGCACGTCGGGGACGAAGGCATACTCCGGCTTTGCCAGAGCTGAGTACGCATAGAAGAAATCGGTGACGTGGTCGAGGCAGCCGTAGAGGAGGGAGTCGATGCCGAAGACGTTGTCGAATCCGATGTAGACGAGACGCCATCCCCGGTTTGCCAGACCCGGGGACACGTCGGGGACGACGACACGCGCCGGTGTTGCCAGTACCGTGCGTGCGGGGGCAGGGACCACCATGAACCATACGCCAGTGTCGGAGGGGCCAGCAGAGGAGAACTCGACGACGGTTGCGGCGCCAATCGGCGGAGGGCAGAAGGTGCCGATGTCGTCCGCGGTTGTCGGAGTAGACGTAGTCGGGGATGAGGATGATGACGCTGGCGACGAGGTCGTGGTGGACGAAGACGTAGAAGGCGGCGATGGCAGCAGCGGCCTAGAGTGGCCATGCTGGACGCTGGACAAGGGGTGGTCGGCGGGACCTGCGACGGCCTGAAGTGGCCATGTAGGTTACCTGTGGTAGGCGGCGGCGTTTACTCAAAGTAGGCGATGAAGAACCCGGCGGCTTCACGAAGACCATGCGCGGACGGTGGCGTTCCCACGCTGAGGGAGTTGGCGCGGCGCATACCACGTAGAAGTCAACGCGCGGGGACGGCGAAGTGGACCGTGTGCCGCAGCGTTACAGCCCGAAGGGGCGACGCAGCAGCAGCGCGCGGGTCGGGGCGACGGCGGGAAGCCACCAGCGGCGTACACACCTGGGAAGGCGAGTTGGCTGCCGGCAACATGGACCAATGGCGGTGGCACGACAGCCCAAAGGGGTGACGCGGCGGCAGCCTGTAGCTCGATCGGTGATAGGCGCGTGCTCGGGGACGTGCTTGGCGTAGACAGGCGCGCGTTTGGTTGATCAGACCGACGCAGCGCGGTATGCGCCATGGCGGCGACGACGACGCGCAGATCGGAGTCGATGGCGAAGTTGTCGGTGAAGTCCCGGTCGATGACGGCAAAGACGAACCGGCGATGGAGACCTTGCAAGCGAGAGAAGCCGGAGGCGACGCATCAAGGTGTCCCTTGGACGGCGCGTCCGGCCTTGCTGCGCGGTCGGTGAAGACGAGCCGGTCGGTGTGAATTCGGCGTCGGCGTGTCGTCCGCGATAGCCGGCTTGGAGGAGCCGGACGGTGTGGAGTCGGCGCCGGCGAGTCGGCCGCGATAGCCGGCTGTCGAGGAGGAGGCCGGTGCAGGTCGATACTGTTGTCGAAGTAGAGGCGCAAGAAGACGGCGGCAATGGCGGGCGACGCAAACCGATCTAAGATCGGAAAACCAAAAAGAAACGCCGATAAAAAACGACCGGCGAGAGAAAAAACCCGGATCAACGACCGGAAAAAAAAGACTCTAGGGCAGCCGATCAACACGAACGGCGGACGAACCCTAGGTACGGGCGGCGCGGCCTCCGAGAGAGATCATGGTGATCGATCTCCCCGGGGACGGCGCGGTGCGGAAGTGCGGCGGCGGCTAGGTCAAGGATCTTGCCGCTCTGATACCATGTAGAATTATGAGAATAGCGAAATATGATGAATGTATTATTGAGTCTCATGGGCGAGTATATAAGGCGTACAGGGATCATCTTGGAGTACAAGACAAGTTAGGACCGTATGGAAACAAATCCTATCTCTATCCTAACCTACCATAACAATCCGTACATGCCATACTCTAACACACATGACTCAATTAAAATTTTCAGGCTCGTTTTTTATGACTGCTGATTTTTGCAAACTCCGTAAAATATTAATGCAGCATAAAAATGTGCTAAATTGGCGAGAAATACCAGGATTTGACCGTATCCGCCGGCTCCCTTCCGCGCTTTTGGCCGTTCCTTGCCGCTCGATGCCTTTTCTCGGCCTCCGATGAGCTTCACCAGCCAAAATCATGTTCGGCGCATGGCAACCGTCAGATGCGCCTTACTCTCTACACATCATCACATTCTCATGTTGGTGCCCAAAATAGAGCAGATGCTACGACAACTGTTTTTGTGGTGCCCTAAAATAGAGCAGCTGTTACGCCAGAAAAATCCGTGTCCCAAAAGTTGCAAAACACAGAAAAGTGATGCCCTAAAACCACTTTTTGGTGCCCTAAAATAGGTTAGCTGTTGGAGATGCTCTTATGCCCAGTTCCGAGTAGATCATAGGATCCCCGTTTGCGTCGCTATGTTTTCTAGGACTCGTTGTGAACTAGCATGAAAACCCCTCTTCTCAGATATATTATAATTTTTTATGGCGGCATCAGACTATCAAGGGCGTCTACTTTTATGCTCGTGTTAAACTTCTGAGTTTCGAGTGTGAAGATGTAGTTGACAAAATATCTTACAAGAGGTGGTCTAGGGCATGATGATCTCTTTATGATCTGATGTTTTGAGCTGGACATATCATGCGGCCATTCAAAACCCTACTCTCAACAAATGCAGAACCTTTTTTTTTTAAATGGAGCCTCCATGGATTAAATTCAGAGCAATGAAAAAACTTAAACCCGTTTTTCTTCTTGCATACATAATTCATTTCAATTTTAGTTTTCTTCATACACAACTTAATCAAAAAATTCAAAACAAATATAAATATACGTAGTAGAATGCTAATGTTTTCCATCAAAAGAACACACTCCATGTGAAACGGTAGTGCATGCTTGGTTTTCCATGGTGTTATTTATTAATAACATACACCGAAGAGTGTTGAGTTGTGAATCCAGATGTTGTGCCAAAGGTTCTTTTTTTTTTGCTTGCGTCTCATTCCATATTATATTGTTTCCATGTTTCACTAAAATCATATCATTGCTACAATACAAGTGAAGAAATGTTATGGTAAAATCAATTATTCTACTTAATTGGAGGAATATATCAAGTCATCATGAAATGCAAACAAAAGCCATTTTTTTTGCTTAATCTTTCCTTTGATGTCGGGGTTGATATACATGTGGGTACACAAGTAATTATTCTACTCTCTCCGGTCCTAATTAACCGTCGTGGAGAATCAACTGTGCTAATACAAAAATTCATATACACTTCAAGACAATTTTTCTGGATCCAAGGTAGTATTTAACTTGAGGAGTAGATCGAGTCATTATGATAATAAAAGGCTGTTTTTTCTTAATTGTTCCTGATCTGATGTCTATGTTGGCACTATCGATGTGGTTACGTAAGAATATTTCCTTCCGAAAATGTTATTTGCTTCCGAAAATTTGCACAAATGTTGAAAACTTGTACTCCCTCCGTCCACAAAAGGATGTCTCAACCTAAACCAAATTTGCACATGTCTAGATACATACCAATTTGGTATAGGTTGAAACATCCTTTTGTGAACGGAGAGAGTATATGTTTGTGCCCAATTTGTTTCAGATTTTTTTTGAAGTTTTTTCATATTTTTTAAAATTTAAAAAAAATAACAGGAGCATATGTTAGATTAACAGGAGCATATGAATTTATTGGGTTGCTATTTGTTAGATTAACATACCTCCACCGGCCACCAATGACCCGTTAACCTGTGTGATCATCCGATTGTTATTCCTATGAATGAACACCATCTATAAAGTAATCACAGATTGCATGCAGCTACAAATCGCAAGTTCACATTCTACCTTTTTTTACGGATAAATACGATCTGGTCTCTGCGTACAAGTTTGTATTGCAAATTCTCTAATGTGTTACATTGATCATTTTAAAACATCAGATAAGGACTAAGACATCAACGACAGCAATAAGATTACATGAATCACTAATCCTTACTTTGAAGGGATAAAGCATCAATATAGTTGCTCTTAAAAAGCATCAATATGAAAAATGTAACCCTTTAGTAACTAGTGCTACCTCCGTGTTCTAATATATAAACCTTTTACACCGTTTCGGTAAACGGCTTATATATTAGAACGGAGGTAGTAACTAACATACAAACAAGTTAGGCAACCTTATCTACGAGTACAGTTGTTACGATGACCCTTTCGTGCCCCGCGCAGCCGAGCTGTCCCTGCATGTTCTCCGACAAGGCGCCACCATTATTGGCGAATCACTTATTTTCCCATAGAGCTTTTTGAGCCCATCCAACTAGTTAGGTCAGCCACCAAACGACATACGTAAATATTGCACACGGATGGACCAAGGTCTCGTGCTGAGCCAGGCCATACTCATGTTGGCGCCCTCGCAAAAGAAGGTGCTACATAATGCATGCATATACGGACGACGGGTGCATGCTCTAGCTAGGATACAACAGTGTTTTGCATCGTACGTATGAGTGGTGTATGTATATGTAGCTAGATCTTGTGCTCAGCTCGATCGCTAGTAGGAGTATATGGATTCCTATGGTGGGCCCACTATCATGTAGTGCAAATAATACAGTCGCAAGGAGAGACAGATCCAGGGTGCGTGCATGTTAAGGCCGAGGCCAAGTAGTCTCTTGTATCTTGCGGTGGTTCAGATTCCGGGCACCTTGGAGCCGGAACTTTCAAGAACAAAATCAAAGAAAATATATTTAATTTGAAGTTGTAGAAACTGTTGAAATAAATTATATATAAATTGAAATGTGCTCGAAGTACCTAAAAATAATAGTAAAATATTTATTTTTGCGCTACTATAAAAAGTATGGACCCACAATAGCAAGTAGTAATCTAATACACATCGACATATTTTATTTTTTGTATAACCTAAATTTGCATATGTTTCATTCAATTTTATGCTATGATTTTAGTGAGCCCCTATATGTCCTTGTGAAATTCTCTTAGAATTTTTGATACTCCAAAATGTACTTCTCAAAAATAATAAAAACAGGCTCCAAGGAGCCCGGGATCTACCTTGGTTTTCCACCTTGTCACTTTGATGCTATGAATATGAGAAAGCTGTTGACAATGAATGAATGAATATATTATATTCTCTTTGTTCTAAAGTATAAGATGTTGGATTTTTTCGAGGTTGCCAATATATGGTTCGACTACAAATTTAACTCGCAATCTGCCTGGAAAGTTAGCAAAAGGATGCACACCATACATGTTTTTGGTAAGAAATATAAAATAATATGTTACGATGAGCTGTTCACAAGTTTACCGCTGATAAGCCATCAACGACACCATCGTATGAAAGGCTAAATCACATTTACCACTACAAAATAGGTCATTTTTCCAAAAAAATTCCAAGCTCAATTTAAGTTTTACAATAATTCATGTGATATTCACAAACATATGTACATGTAGGAAATGGGAACACATGAGGCACAATGTATGTTAATTTTGTGGTATGTCAAAAAAAAAAATTAGCATGGGTTCTGTCTTGTCACGATTTTCTTTTGCGGCTTCTGTTTTGTCACGATCTCGACGCCTTTACTACACCAACTAATTTAAATAAGGATCATCATAATCTTTTTTAAAAAAGATAGCCAAAATGCCAGATCACACGTTTTTTAAAAGTATAACAAAACCGAAAGAACCCTTACACGATGTATGCCGCAAGAGAAATCTTCCAACAGGGCTATGTTCACTATCAGCATAACCTTCGTCGAACTCACGGCATTCGTACATGGCACTATTGTCCATATAGAATAGATACAAGTTTACTTGACCCGCTAGTGCATCCAACAAAACTGAGACACGATAGATATCCACACAATACGTTCTGAAAGCATGATCGCCACATAAAAAGCAGAACCAAAACCAATTGGAAAAATTGAGAACCTTAGACCAGTAAACCCTTCCACATGCTGATGTTTGTCAGCATCGAAACCGCTCAAGATAGGTCTCACATCATTGCAGAAGATCTCTGTCAGGTTCCTGTTGAAAAGTATATGGCTAGGACAAACGGCGGATCTTTGAGATTCGAGGCTGGACCCGCAAGCTCGGAACAACCTTGTCCACTCAAACAGCGACAACGGCGATTGACGAGGAGCGGTGAAATGTACTAAGAGTTTACTGGAAAGGTTGACTGGCTCCAGGTCTTCGCTGCAGATGCGATCTAGGCATCTACTCCCTCCGCTCCAAATTAGATGGCTTCCATTAGTCACATTTGATCTATCTAGACGTGTTAAATGTATAGATACATCCACATTACATGTGTACAAATAGAATTCATCTATTTTGGAACGGAGGAGAGCTAAGATAAGCCTTGAGAAATTTAGATGTGATGCAATTGTGTGATGTCTCGAAACAGCCTTTCGCCCCGCTTTAT